>JAQZBX010030091.1:0-26972 GCA_029593785.1 Cabassous unicinctus | reverse complement strand
GCACATAGAAATGAGAAATTGATGATTTGGAAAATTCTGATCTCCCAGAAAGTGAGTTCCCAGAGAATAGTGTCTCATGTGAGGGTTTAACTGAACATAGAACTAGTCAGCAATTTCAGTGCACATCACTTATCCAGAAAGAATTTGTGGAAAAATCTCTTGTTTGATGGTTAGGACCCATGTGTGCTACATGCAATTGACCATTTTTTGCAAGATCTGTATGAATGAAGCACTGCCAGCCTTTAGTAAAAGGGACAGATGGAAGGAAAAATGACTCCATAGGCAGAACCATGAAAGCTGAGGTCTATATTGAAGACTTCTCAGGCCAAGGTAAAGGACTCACTTGTACTTGGAAAGGGTGAATATGTCTCAGAACTTGGAGAGGCCCTATTTTCTGCCCCATTGTTCAGGAAGAGTGTTATCACCCAATGTTCTCAGATGCCTGGGGGGTTGTGGAAAAGCTGGCAGCCACCAAGATTCTTTAGGAGGTTGGAGCCTAGCATTTGACTGAAACGGCTATCCTTGATGAAGGCATGGTCTTTAACTCAATACTTGGAGATATTAGAGCCCTCACCCCAGTGTTTCGGGAGAGCAGACGTGTTGTGAAAGCCCTCCAACAAGGCCAGAGGACAAAGTATCATTCTATAGATGACTTTTCAACCTTTAAATATAAAGAAGTATGTTCTTCAGGGTCTCAGAATTGTTTGGAGATTGTGATCTCTGTTTTTCTTCCAATTTCTCCCTATGGCAATGGGAACTTTTATCTTATGAATGATCCTTCTTTGTATATTAGAACAGATAACTCATTCTAAGTTTCAGAGGTCCAAAGCCAAAGGGGAATATTGATCCAAGACAAACCACACCCATAACCAATTTTGATGAGACTTTGTTGTTAATATTATTACTAAAATGATTTAACACTTTAGGGTATTGTGATGGAATGCATGTATTTTGCATTTGGAAAGAGCATGTCTTTCTGTTGCCCAGAGGGTGGAGTGTGATGTTTTGAAATTGAACAGACCCCAGAGAATCATGTTGTTAAAGCTAAGCCATTCCTGAGGGTGTAAACCAATTGTAAACAGGGTCTTTTGATTAGGTTACTTTAGTTAAGATCCTTTTGATCAGGTTACTTCAGTAAAGCATTGCCCAAGATGGTCTAAATCCTCTTGCTGGAGTCATTTATAAGAGAATACAGAGAGAAAGAGAGAAAGCCTTGGAAGCCAGAAGCTGAAAGCAACTAAACCTGGAAGATAAGGGAGAGACCAGCAGTTGCTACCATGTGCCTTGCTGTATGCCAGAGGAGTCCAGGATTGCTGGCAGCTGGTCTTCAGAGAGAATACATTGCCTGATGATGTCTTGATTTGGACATTTTCATATCCTCAGAACTGTAATCTTGTGAGGTAATAATTCCACATTGTAAAAACCAACCCATTTCTGGCACATTACCTTTGGCAACTTTAGCAGAATTAAATGGTAAGAGAAGAGAAGAGAGAGAAGAGAAGAGAAGAGAAGAGAAGAGAAGAGAAGAGAAGAGAAGAGAAGAGAAGAGAAGAGAAGAGAGAAGAGAAGAGAAAAGTGAATAAACATTTCCCCTCATATGTATATCAGGTTTGGAAAAGAGAATTCATTAAGTGAAAAATAGGAGAAATGTCAGAGGAAATCAGCCTTCAAGTACACCAAAACTTTAATTCTCTTAGCCATGAATTTCTTTCTCCCCGTCACTGCATATTCACAGTTTTATAGACTTGGTCCCAAATGCACACAGTGAAGTCCAGTTACCAATATGTCTTTACCATACACAAAACTGTACATTAAAATTTTTTTCACAAAATTAGCTTATTATAATAACTTATAGTTCAAAATAATAATAATAACTATTTGTTGAGCAATTATTGAGTGCTCAAAGTTCATACATCATTTATTCATAACTATAATTCATATTTTGAAATGAATTGTATTGCTCTATTATGCAGATAAGAACACCAAGACTTCTAGAGGTTAGAAACTAGCTCAAATATCCAGGAAGCACTGAAGCAGGAACACTGAGTCTTTTGTAACTGAAAAAAAGAACAGGTATTTTTAAAGTTAGTACATTTTCCCAGGCTTTGAAATTTAAGTTAACATTGGTTAAATGAATGATTCAAGCACTTTAGAATGAAGGATATGAAAACACAATGTTTGAATGCTCTTCAACTTTGAAATAACAGCTGATGTTGACTAAACTTAATTCATGTTAACCTGTATTAGCTGATTATACCTATGACCATCCTCCCTCCACAAACACACACACAAAGATTTTTATAAATATATTCAGGTGCCTCATCTACAACACCAATTCCTAAATTCATATTGTTCTATTGAGGGTTGGCTTGTCTTCTTATCATTATTATTTTCCAGAATCCCCTTCCAATATCTTTTGTTGCATGTGTTACATGGCTTTATTTCCAGAATTGAGATTACACTGTAATCTTTCAAATAAAAAGAAGGTGTCAAACTTGCAGTGTCTAGAGAAAGTTTAAATGCATTCCTGAAGAAATAAACTTAATGATAAGCATTAGATTCCTTTCTAAATTTCAAATTCCCCAAACAGCCAGAGAAGCATTAACAGGATCAGTTTGGGAGGTTTTTTGTTTTGTTTTGTTTTGTTTTTAAGCACCAGGGCCAGGTATTTATTCCAGAACCTCTTATGTGGGAAGCTAGTTCTTAACCACTCAGCAACATCCACTCCCATCAAATATATGTATTTTTAATAACTGTATTGAATTTTCCATTCAAACACAAAAGCAATGTACATAATTAATATACACAAAGTGAAAAGTTTGGACCTATGTGCATACATGTAAAACCATCATCACAATGAAGAAAATGAACAGAAACATCACCCCCAAATTTTCCTAACTCTCCATTTTGTAATTTTAGATTACTGCCTATTTTAGCTTCCTATCTTTCCTTTCTGCTAAAACAAATACCAAACAATGAGTTGGTTTAGCCACAGGAAGTTATTGGCTCAGTGTTTCAGAGTCTAGAAAGCTTGCTTTCTCCAGGGGATGGTATGTTTTGTCTGATCACCAATCTTTGAAATTCCTTGGATTTTCCATCATCAGTTATTGCAGATGGCAGTGTTCTCATTCTCTTCTGAGTTCCATTGACTTCAAGCTACAAACTTCTCTCTTGGCTTCTCTTTCTTTGTCCAAATTCCTTTACTAATAAGGATTTGAACCATATTGGATTTAGGCCCACCCCATTAAATCTGGGCACACTTTAACATCTTCAGTGGTCCTATTTACAAATGGATTCACACCCATAGGATGAAGGGTTGGAACCTTAACATGCTTTTTGTGAGGGACATGATTGAAACCCCAATACTACCTCTCTGCCAATACCCAGGAAAACCTTGATCTGCTTTCTTGAATGTTGTATTAATTTCTATTATCTAGAGTTTTGGTAAATGGAATTGCTTATTTTGAAATACTGAATGGTGAAGATTTGTATTTTTCCACTCAAATTACATATTCTGAGATGCATTCATATCATACATATATTAACAGTTCTTTCCTTTTCTTTGCAGAAGAATATTCCAATGTTTCAAAATTCTACAATTTTTTTCAACCATTCATCAAAGAAGGAAATTTTGTTGTGCCTGTTTTTGCTATTACTAATAAAACTTCTTTAATAAATCATTTATGTACAAACCTTTATATGGACAAATGGTTTCATCAACTTAGGTAAATACACAGCAGTGGAATTGCTGGTCATTGGGATAATGTATATTTAAGATTTTTAAGAAATTTCCAAAATTTTTTCAAGAGTCGTTGTGCCATTTTGCATCTCTTGCAGCACTGCATGAAAGTCCTGTGGTGCCATATATTAACCAGCAATTGATGTGGTCAGTCTTTAATTTTAGCCATTTGAGTGAGTGTGTAGCAGCATCTTTGTGCCTTTTTTTAAAATATATTTTTACTTTTTTTAAGATACTTAGATTACATAAATGTTACATTAAAAAATAAAGGGAATTCCCATATGCCCCATTCCCTACACCTCCCACATTTTCCCACATTAACAACACCCTTCATTAGTGTGGTTCATTGATTACAATTGATGAATGCATTTTGGAACAATTGCCACTAAGCATGGATTATAGTTTACATTGTAGTTTACACTCTCTCCCACCCAATTTTGTAGGTTATGGAAAGATACATAATGGCCTGTATCTCATTGCATTGTGACTCTAGCACCTTTGTGCTTTTAATATGTTTTCATCTAATGATTGATGATGTCTAACATCTTTTCATATAGTTATTTTCAATGCATCTATCTAAGTTGATAAAATATTTGTTCAAAGCATTTGTTAACTTTTCATTGGGCTGTCCAGTTTATGGAATTTTGAGATACTATTATATGTTCTGAAGAGTAATTCTTTAATATTTATATGAGCTACAAATATTTCTTCCCTGAGTGCAACTTGTTATTCATTTTATTACCATCTAATTCTTACTGCACAGCTTTTCATTTTGATAAAGTTCAGTTTATCATTTACACTGTTGTTTAAGTATCACATTCTCATATCATTTTCTTTACAAGTGGAAAGCCATGGAGATTTCCCCTATATTTTATTCTGTATATTTTATAATTTACATTTTGTGTATATATCTATGATCCATTTTGAATGAATTTTTGTATAAAGAATGAGATATATGTCAGTTTAAGTGGACACTCATCATCTCTCTCACAAAAGACAGCTGAGTGGGGACACTATCCTCCCCAAGTGAGCTGTTCTTGGAGACCAAGTAGCAGGAGAATTTGCGGCATTGATCTGGGAAGGAGCTGGACAAAGAGATAAATTGCTCAAGATAAAAGAGTGAGTGTTTATCTCTTTTCCTGGAAAACATGGATGGCTTATCCCCACCCTCAGGGCAGTGAGCCAGGGTGAGATCCGACTCCCCCCAGCCACACAGCAAGAAAGAGGATACTCCAAGAGTGAGAGGGTTCTGGCAAAGCATAGAGAGGTGTTTCCTTTCTGTGGGTTTGGTTGCCTGGACCCCCTTAGAGCTTTGGGAAACACACCAGCTGGCTCAAAGTGGCACCAGGCTGAAGGGAGAGGCAAATCTACTGAGGAAGCCTGATTTTTGAGAGAGGGTAGAGTCAGCCAATTTAATGGTTCCACACTGAAGACTATCAGAATTTCAACTCCCCTAAGGGAGTCAGGGAGTGGGAAGCACTTAATAAGTTTTCAAGAGCCTATTTAGGGTTCCTTGGGAGGAGGGGTTGTTCTAGAAGAGGCCTAAAAATCATTTTGGTGCTGTGTACTCAGTCATCAGGTTCCCATTTGAATTTCAAAAGGGAACTCAACCTGACCAAGAGAGGGGAGGCGGGGATCTGCTCATACAGTCTGCCAAATACTGCTGCCCCAGGAGAGTAAAACCTGACTGGGGGAAAGTGACTGAATAGCTTTCTGAAGAGCTAATAGACCCAATTAGAAAGGTAGCTCAGTGGAGGAATTTCTGCCTTGAATATATGAGGCCTCTAGTACGATTCCAAGCTCCTCAAAGAGTAGAGATCCACCAGGATATCTAACATCCAGCTGACACCATAGGACAGGGAAAACATAGACATTATTTTTGTACTAGCTTCTTTTGGGTCCCTTATTTTTCCAAAAAAATAAAAAGGTTAATTTTAAAAAATTAACTTAGTTTACTTGCTAAAACCCACTTCAAAACCTACAGAGAGTGACTGCAGGGTAATTGATGAACACAGGCAGCCTGAGAGTCTCCACAAGGGCCCAATAAGAAATGCTCTTCTTCCTTAGCTTTGTTTGACTGCTTGCTTGTATGTTTGTTTTGGGTATTTATTTTTGTTTTGTTTTGTTTTGTTTTGTTTCTTGTTTTTCTTTCCTCCCCCTCCCCCTTTTTAAAATTAAGTGCTGCTAGCTTGTTTCTTCTTTGCTGTGCTTCTTATTCCTTGATGTCCAATGTTCTGTGTTCTGTGTATACTGATTTTGTCTACCAACACCATCTCTTTTCCTTCCTTCATCTTTCTATCTTCTGCTTTCTATTGTGGTTCTTACATTCCAACTTTTTTTTAGCAGTCCTCAACTTTACTAGTTTCAATTTCTGTCTTGTCTATTCTGTTTCCTTTTTTCAATTAACATTTTTCTTTCTGTCCTTTCTTTTCTCTTTTTCTCCTCCTCATCATTCTGGCCTTTTAAATCATTTTATGTATTTTTCTCTAATCAGTTTCCCATTTCATTGAAGGTATTTCATTTTTTTATTCCTATTACTTTACACAGTTTACATGAGTTAAATATTCATTATACTCAGTCTTCTATGGCCCCTATTCTAACTTTTATTATTATTAGAATTATCCTTTTTTTCTTCTTACCTCTTTCAGTTTCACTGGCCCTAATTTTTTTCCTTCAAGAGAACATAGAAAACAGCAAGGAAATAGAACAAGAAGAACAAAGTGTCAAAGGGAAAACTTAACATACACACAAAAACAGCAGCTGAAAAAAACTCTAGAGCACAGAAAGAAGCCAATCAACTGAATAAACATTTCAAGATAAATGATGACCAGAGGGCAACAAAAAATTACAAACCATAAAAAGAAACAGGAAGACAAGGACCAGTCCAATGAACAAACTAAAAACCAGGAAGAGATGCAAAAAATTGAATAAATAATCCAAGCTGTTTAAACAAATATCATGGACTGACTTAATGAAGTGAAGAAAGAGATTAAGGATATTAAGAAGACACAGGGAGAACATACTGAAGAAATTGTAAACACATATAAAAATATAATGGATATGATGATGATGAATGGCACAATCCAAGAAATGAAGGAAACACTGGAATCACATAACAGCAGATTTGAACAGGCAGAAGAATTAGTGACGTGCAAGACAATACATCTGAAATAAAACAGATGGTAGAACAGATAGATAAAAAGATAGAAAAAATCCAGCAAGGACTTAGGGATTTAAACGATAACACAATATGCATAAATATATGCATTATAAGCATCCCAGAGGGAGAGGAAAAGGAAAAGGGAACAGAAGGAGTGTTGAAGGAAATAATGGCTGAAAACTTCCCAACCCTATTAACGGTGATGGATGTACATGTCCAGGAAGAACAGTGCACCCCAAACAGTATAAATCCTAACAGTTCTACTCCAAGAGATATACCTGTCAAAGTGCCAATGCTCAAGACAAAGAAAAAATACCCAAGGCAGCAAAAGAAAAGAAAACCATCACATACAAGGAAAGCTCAATAAGTGTAAGTGCTGATTTCTCATCTGAAACTATGGAGACAAGAAAACAGTGGTATGACATAGACAGGTACTCAGAGAAAAAACTTCCAGCCATGAATTCTCTATACAGCAAATCTGGCATTCAAAAATGATGAAGAGTACAAAATAGTCAGAGACAAACAGATATTAAGAGAGTATGCCAATAAGAAACCCACCCTTCAAGAAATACTAAAGGAAGTTCTACAGGTTGAAAGGAAAAAACAGGATAGAGAGAGTTGCAGGAGAGTGTAAGAACAACTAAAAAGACAAAAAGAGAAATTAAAACAATATGACATAAATAAACCCAAAGAAAATACGGCTGATATAAGAAATTACTTGAGAGCAATAACAATGAATGTTAATGGATTAAACTTACCAGTCAAGAGGTACAGATTGGCAGAGTAGATAATGAAATGTGACCCATCTATATGTTGTCTACAAGAAACCCACCTTGGACCCAGGTATTCAAGGAGGCTGAAAGTGAAAGGCTGGAAAACAATTTTACAAGCAAACAGCAACCAAAAAGGAGCAGATTAGCTATACTAATGTCAGACAAAATAGACTTTAAATGCAAAATCATTGTAAGAGACAAAGACAGACACTAAATATTAGAAAAGGGGTAATCTTTTACAATGTTCACAATCATAAACATTTATGCACCTAATCAGGGTGCCTCAAAATACATGAGGCAAACACTGGAAAGCCTAAGTGGAGAAATAGATGCCTCTACAATTATAGTGGGGGACTTTAATACACCATTATCACCATTAGACAGAACATCTCAACAAAGAATCAATAAAGAATCAAAGACTTTGAATAATACATCAGAGGATATGGACCTAATAAATATATACAGAACATTACACCCCAATACAGCTGGATTTATATTCTTCTCAAGTGCACATAGTTCATACTCCAAGATAGACCACATGATAGGTCAAAGAACAACTCTCAATGAATTCAGAAAAATTGAGATTATACAAAGTAAATTCTCTGACCACAATGGAATGAAATTGGAAGTCAGTTAGGGCCAGAGAACCAGAATATACAAAGATGGAAGTTAAGACACTCTTAGACAAACAGTGGGTCAAGGAGGAAATTTCAAAAGAAATCAGTAACTACCTTGAAATGAACGAAAACAACAACAAAATATATCAAAGCATATGGGATGCAGACAAAGCTGTACTGAGAGGAAAATTCATAGGAATTGGAAAAACAACAACAAAATAAGCCCAAAGGAAGTAGAGAGAGGTAAATAGCAAAGATTAGAGCAGAATTATGTGAAAAAGAAAATAAGAAAGCACTAATAAAATAAACATAATTGAAAGCTGTTTCTTCATGAAGATCAATAAAATTTACAAAGCCTTAGCCAGAATAACAAAGAAAAATACAGAACAGATGCAAATACACAAGATAAGAAATGAGGAAGGGGATATCAACACTGATCACACAAAAATAGGGTATCATTAAGGGATACTTTGAAAATAATATGCCAACAAGACTGATAATTTAGAGGAAATGGACAAATTCCTAGAAACTCACAAACAGCCTAAATAGATGAAAGAAGAAATTGATTAACTCAACAATGCAATTACAAATAAACAGATAAACTAAGTCATGAAAAACCTCACAACTAAGAAGAGCCGAGGACCAGATAGCTTCACAGGTGAATTCTACCATACATTCCAGAATGAGCTGACACCAATCCTGCTTAAGCTCTTCCAAAAAATAGAAGTAGAAGGAACATTGCCTAACTCATTCTAGGATGCCAACATTACCCTAATACCAAAGCCAAAAAAAGATGCCACAAGAAAGGAAAATTACAAACCAATCTCTCTAATGAACCCAGATACTAAAATCCTTAACAAAATACTTGCTAATGGCATTCAATGATATGTCAAAGGGATTATACACCATGACCAAGTGGGTTTCTTCCTGGGTATGCAAGGATGGTGCAACATGAGAAAATCAATCAATGTAATACACCACATAAACAGATTGGAAAAAAAAATCACATAATCATCTCCATAGTTGCAGAAAAAGCATTTGACAAAATACAGCACTCTTTCTTGATAAAAACACAGCAAAAGACAGGAATAGAAGGAAACTTTATGAACATGATAAAGGGTATATATCAAAACCCACAGGTAACAACATCTTCAATGGTGAAATCCTAAAAGTTTTCCCTCTAAGATAAGGAACAAGACAAGGATGCCCACTGTCACAGCTCCTATGTAACATTGTCTTACAAGTACTTGCTCAAGCACTGAGGCAGGAAAAGCATATTAAAGGCATCTAAATTAGAAAGGAAGAAGTAAAAACTTCCCTATTTGCAGAGGACATGATCCTATACATAGAAAGTCCTGAGAAATCTACAATAAAGTTTGTATAACTTATAAAAGAGTTCATTAAAATCTCAGGCTATAAGATCAATGCTCAAAAATTAGTAGCATTTTTGTGCACCAATAATGAGCAATCTGAGAAGGAAATCAAGAAAAATATACCATTTACAATAATAACTAAAAGATTGAAATGCCTAAGAATAAATTTAACTAAAGATGTAAAGGACTTATACACAGAAAATTCCACAACAGTGTTAAAGGAAATCAAAGAAGACTTAAATAAATGGAAGCATATTCCCTGTTCATGGACAGGAAGACTAAAGATCATCAAGGTGTCTATCCTACCCAATCTAATCTACAGATTTAATGCAACCCCAATAAAGAGGAACACTGTATTATTTCATGAAATGGAAAAACTATTTATTTGGATGGGTAAGAGTTCCTGAATCGCCAAAGAAATAGTGAAAAAGAAAAGTGAATTTGGAGATTTCACACTACCTGACTTTAAAACATACTACAAAGCTACAGTGGTCAAAATTGCATGGTATTGGCACAAGGATAGACATACTGACCAATGGAACCGAATTGAGAGTTCTGATATAGATCCTCGCATATACAGTCATCTGAAAATTGACAAGGCCACCAAGCACACTTAATTGGGAGAAAATGGCCTCTTCAACAAATGGTGCTTGGAGAAGTGGATATCCATATCCAAAAGAATGAAAGAGGAACATCATCTCACACCTTATGCAAAAATCAACTCAAGATAGTTCAAAGATTTAAATATAAGAGCCAAGACCATAAAGACCTTGGAAAATAATATAGGGAAGCATCTACAGGACCCTGTAATAGGAAAGAGTTTCATGAAATTCACACCCAAAGCATGAGCAGCAAAAGAAAAAAATAAATAAATGGGATCTTCTCAAAATTAAAAACTTCTGCACCTCAAAAGACGTTATTAAGAAAATAAAAAGGTAGCCTACACAATGGGAGAAAATATTTCACAACCACATATCTGATAGGAGCCTAACATCCTGCATATATAAAGAAACCCTACACTTCAAAAATAAAAAGACAAACAACCCACTTACAAAATGAGCAAGTGACCTGAAATGACACCTCTCCAAGGAAGAAATACAAATGGCTAAAAAGTACATGAAAAGATGCTCGACATTGCAAGCTATTAGGGAAACGCAAATCAAAACTACAATGAGATGCCATCTTACACCCATAGAATGGCAGCTATTAAAAAAACAGAAGAGGATAAATGTTGAAGAGGATGTATAGGAATGGGAATCCTCATCCACTGCTGGTGGGATTTTAGAATGGTCCAGCCACTATGGAGGACAGTTTCATGGTTCCTCAGAAAACTAACTATAGAACTTCTATATGATGCAGCTATTACACTCCTGGGTATATATCCTGAAGTTGAAAGCAAACACACAAACAGATATATGCACACCATTGTTCATAGCAGCATTGTTCACCATTGCCAAAAGTTGGAATCCACCTAGTTGCCCATCAACAGATGAGTGGATAAACAAATGTGGTACATACATACAATGGGATATTACTCAGGTATAAGAAGTAATAAAGTGATCACACATGGGATAACATGGATGAATCTTAAAGACCTTATGCTGAGTGAAGCAAGCCAGGCATTGAAGGATGAACAGTACATGATCTCACTGATATGAATGAAGGAAATTGAACAGTCTCAGAGAGCTATTGTCTATAAGATAGGTTTACAAGAGATAGAAAGATAAGAGTAGGTTGTGAGCCATCACCCATATGGATGTAATCTATGGTAAATTGATAGAGTGTAGTTGTATATTGAAGGTATAAGAAAGGAAGGTATTGATATTATTGGGTTGGGTGGTGCAGGGTTGACCGGTGGGTAGATTGGGAAGGGTGGGTTAGAAGGTCCAGTATACTGGAGGGGAGTGTTGGGTGAGGGACAAGGTGAACACTGGGGATTTGTGAGTATCAGGTTGAAAGGACAGAAGTGGGAATGCTCTTATGGCAGTATGACAAGTAAGGGTCACTGGTATAGGGTGTTGTTTGGGGGGGGCATTCGGGACAAGCCACAGGCTTCTAGGGAATGTGTGAATGTTCATTCTGTCATAATGTGTTGTAGCAGTGGGTGGAGACCCACATAATGACTATGAAGGTGTTTCATTCTCATCTTTGAGAGGACTGATTTGTTCAGAAAAAGACAGGAGGGAGTTTCTCAAGAACACGGGCAGTTCCTAATACGGGATGAGAAACCAGTGTGTCAAGAACTCTTGTTGCATGTAACTATGAATCTTATCATCCAATGAGTCAAGCAAGGAAGTCATTGTGGGCCTTGCGGGGATGGGGTGGGAGGAATAGAAGAGATCAAACGGGGTATTTAGTGGTCAGAGGACATGATCTTCATTACCATACAGTGATGGACACAGGACATGGTAAACATCAGTAAAATTTATAAGAGTTTACAGTCTAAAATGTAAACCATAGTGTAAACCATTGACAATGTTTAGTAGCTATGTTTCACTATTAGTATATAAGTTATAAAAATGCTACCATCCACTTATAAAAAGGTATTAATATGGGGGGAGGAAAGGAGAAGGATGTTGGCTATATGAAAATCTCCTGTATTCTTTGTGTGACTTTGCTGTGACCTAAAACTTCTTTGAAAATGAAAAGAAAAATAGTGAGACACTGGGGAATGAGAGGGGGAAGGTGCCCCAATACATACTGGGCACTAGATATTGCAGTGATGAAAGTGTAAAGGTGAAAAACATTTTTTTTTAATATTTTTCATTTTTTAAAAAATCTTAATCTTTTAACTTTATTTTATTTTTAGGTTTTTTTTTTTCAAAAAAAATCATGCATTTTATCACTTACATTTATACTTATCATTATTATGTCATTTTCCTATTAATTGTATTCAGCTATTGTATTGGCTCCATCTTTGAAGAAGCTTTGGATCACAGAAGGGTTTCAACTGGGGTGGAGGAGGATCATTGGTGTGGGGTGTCATGGATGGGGGATGCATGGGAGGAAGCTCACATGAACATAAATATAAGGTACATAAAAATGTTCAAATTTTAAGAGGGTATTGTCTCAGTGGGTGGAAAATCATTCAATAAATAAGAGAATACTGAATCCCCATCCTGGAGAGCTCTACCACATTCTCTAAGGGAGCAGCAACAGTCTCCCAAGTGCAGGTGCAGTGACTGTTGAAGCAGGATGATCCAGTGATGGGCCCTTGATATTGATGACTAGCCTTATGAGTTTTTGCTCTTGAAATTGAAACTTAACCTTTTGTTATGGGGTGCCTAAATGTTGCCTCCTGAGAGCCTCCTTGTTGCTCAAATGTGGCCTCTCTCTAAACCAAACTCAACATATGAATGCATTACCTTCTTCCCAGTATGGGACATGACTCCCCGGGATGAGCCTCCCTGGCACTGAGGGATTGCTACCAGCACCACCTGGCATTGTGACTGGAAAAAGACCATGAATAAAAGGAACAAAAGGTAAAGACAAATGGGTTTATATGGCTAGGAGACTTCAAAATGAGTCGGGAAGTCATCCCAGATGTAATGCTTACACACGTCTCAGTAAGATCTCATAGAATTCCAAAGTGGATATCACCCCAAATAGTCGGGCTCCTGAGAGCTCTGGAGACACCCAAGTCCTATGTCAGGGCAGATAGCTCTGCAGTTTTGTTTTTTCCTCTTTTTTCTGGAAGGGCAAACCAGAGTGCTCTGTCAGCAAGGGGAGAGGATGCGTGAGGTGATGACGGGCAACACACCTGGACCAATTGGCTCCATCATCATTGTATCGAACTGCCACCATGGAACGTGAATGGTGTGCACAACCTTGGGTATGCTGTGGGGCATGTGCACATGTGTGCACAGCTGTGTGTGTGCGGATGTGCAGGTGTGCAGATGTGCATGTGGGTGTGCTCATGGAACTCGGCTTCCATGTAATAAGCAGTGCTGCGGGGGCTGTACAAATTCTGGATTGGCAAGTAAAATTCCATTGGTTAGGCCACAACTTGAGAACTCTGATGAAGATTTTGATGAATTCTCTGGTAGAAGCTGACTGCAGAAGAGAAAGAAATTCTTCTTTCTGACTGCTGAATTCATATGTCCTTTCTTTAAGGCCTTTGTTTGGATGAGTCTTCTCTCATTACTGAAGGCTATATCATTTGTTGCTTGAAGATGTAATCAGCCATATATAAAATCAACTTATTAATGATTTAAATCCATAAAATACCCTCACAGTAAAGAAACCTGATCAGTGTTTGTTTGTGCAAACAACTGGAAACCATAAGGTAGCCAAATTGACACATGACATATCACACACTATTTAATACATGCCACTTTTCAACACTTACTAGCTCCCCAGGCACTGCACATACTTGTGGTATTCTTGCTACTGTACTCATCTTTGAAAATAATCTCTTCTTTTATACTCTCATTCAATTGTGGCACCTCAATCTGTCCTATGTTTGCTCTAAGACCCAGACTGATACAACCACTTAATTATAATTCCTCAATATATTCACAGCAAAATTGGGAAAAACAGATAAATTCACCTTTCCAGTGGAACATTAAAATTCATTTAGCATTATTCATAAAGCAAGCAAAAGTAAGAAATAAAAGATAAAATAATGCAATTCAAAACTGCAGTCATATTTAGAGAAATATACAATTATATGTTCAACAATTAAGGAATACATATTCCTACATACAGAGATAAAATATTTGTAACACTTATTACAGTGCTAAAAAAAGCCTCAATAAACTTTAAAGGAGAGGCAATGCACAGAACTGTGAATTTAAGGTAGAAGTTAACAATAATTTTGTATATATTTGGAAATTTAAAGGATACATTGCTAAATGTTTTTAAAGACTAAACAATATTAGAAAAAATTTAAAGATCTTTAATTGAATGATAATGACCTGGTTTCAGTTCTGATATCTAAATAGCTTGGATAGTCTTCACTGTCAGCCTTGAAACAAGAAAAAATTATGAAAAACTGAATATAACAAATCTTAGACCTCTTAGACAATTGAGGTTCCATGGAAAAATATCTCCTCAAAAACTGAAGAGATGGGCAGATACAAGGAATCATTTTCCTAGAACAGAAACCACAGGAGCTGGGGCAAGCCTGGGGAATGAACTATGGATTAAAGTAGACTTACAGGTATTCTACTATACACTTACTGTGATTCTAGCAATGGAAGTAGTTATATCATTGATATGGAGGCAGTGGGCACGGGAGGTTCTAAGGCCAGAGAGAGAGAAAAGCAGATGAAATAGTGGGGTATTTTTGGGACTTGGGAGTTGTCTTGAATGACATTACAATGACAGATACAGGACATTACATATCTTGCCATAACCTTTAAAATTTTGTGGAAGAGAGTGTAAATTACAATGTAAACTAAATCCACTGTTAGTGGCAATGCTCCAAAATGTTTTCACTAATTGTAACAAATGTACCCCACTAATGAAAGATGTTGTTAATGTGGGAAAACGTGGGAGATGTAGGGAGTGGGGCATATGGGAATTCCCTATATTTTTATGTACCATTTATGTAATCTAAGTATCTTTTTTAAAGTAAAAAAAATATCTATTTAAAAATATTAAGAATCTGTAGAAAACCAAAAGAGGGTGGGGGGGGGGCTAAATGAAGAATTGCTGGCATCCAAGCATGGGCTCACTTGAAAGACAAAATGTCCTGGGGTTAAACCTTAGGGGCACCCACATTACTTGAGTCTTATCTACAGAAACCCAATCTGATTTCCACTCTGAATTTCAGAGAACAATATACATATGTTTCCAGTAGTGGAGGGGAAAAGTGACAATTTTGAACTAAAACAAAAACAGTCCATTCTCATTAATAATTTCCTGCCCAATTTTACCACAGCTTAACCAGAGAGGGTTTTTCCAGATTAACCTGATTGGGGGAATGGAAATTTAAGATTTGTGTTGTTCCATCTTCACAGCAACACTTTCTGTGGTCAATCTTTAGTTGTAGACATTCAAGTAGTGTTTGCATTTACATGACTACTGATGTCTAGCATCTTTTCATGTATTATTTGCTAAGTTATTTCACCCTTGTTGAATTTTCTGTTCAAAACATTGGTTCATTTTTAATTGGATTGTACAATTTTTTATTGTGCTCATTTTTATTGGACTGTTCAGTTTTTTTCTTATTCATATGTAATACATGTTTATATATTTTAAACAGTAGTTCTGTGATGAATATATGGTTTTCAAATACATTCTCTTAGGGCATAATTTATTTATTTTTCCTTCTCTTTACAATCTCAGTCTTGTAGCAAAATTGTACACCTATTAAAAATTCATTTATCATGCCTTTTCTTTTCTGAATTATTGTTTTGTATTGACTCTAACATTTCTTTGTCTAATCCAAGGGCCTAATGATTTTCTTCTACATTTCAATCTAAATACTGCATATTTTATATTTTATGTAGAAATCTATGAAACATTTTGAATCAATGTACGTATAATGCATGAGGTACAGGTCAATGTTAATTTGCTGTTTATATGTATGCCTAATTGTTCCATCAACATTTGTTGAAAACACTATCATTTGCCCAAGGAATTACTTACAGTCCTTTGTTTAGATTTAGTAGATCATGTATTTGTATCCCTAATTTGAAGTCTTCAGAGGGTTTGACTGTTTTATTTGTCTATGTTTATGAATTACCAGAATCACTTTATTACTGTTGGTTTATACAATACCTTGAAATCAAGAAATGTAATTTTTAAAATTCATTCTCTTATAAATTTGTGTGGGCTGACCCATATGCTTTACATTTCCATAAAAATATTATAATTAGTTTTAAAATTCTGAAAAGAAAAGCCAGTTTGTGTTTTAGGGGGAAGATAACATTGAATCTAGGAATTAATTTTGTAGGTATTACAAGTGACATCTGAAAAACAGTTGAGTTAGATCCAAGATGAGGGAGTAGCAGGCAGCAGGCTACACTCATCATCCAGAAGCAGTGGTAAGACTGGTAGGCTTATTAAGCATAGGGGAACTCTCATGGCTCTGGGGAAGAATGGATAGCCAGTGAGGGGGTGCCTAGTTAAGCACCAGGGGAGTGATACGATCATAAGGTCACAAGTGTGGGTAGATAGCATGTAGGGGCCTAGCTGGATGCTTGTGGTTGAGATAGAAGCCAGGGATTTTGTTTAAGTATTTTTTTTCTTTCCTCTTTAAGATACCCATGGAGTGAGGACACCAAAGCACAAAAGGCAGGTGAAGATGGTTGGCAAGAAGGAACCTACCCAGACAACAGTAGCTTGAGAGGGAAGTCCAGGTTTTTTCTCTCTCTCTCCTTTTCCAGGTACTCAGGGAGTACCAGGGCCATGGAGCAATAGGTGGGCATATGCAGCTGACAAGGAGAATTCTAGCTGGACACTAGTTGCCTAAGAGTGTTACCTGGAATTTTCCTCCTTCCTTCCTTCCTTCCTCTCTCCCTTCCTCCCTCCCTTCCTTCCTTCCTTCCTTCCTTCTTTCCTTCCTTCTTTTTTCTTTCTTTTTTCTCTTCCTTTTCTTCTTTTTTTCCCCTTTTCATTTCCTTTTTTCCTCTTTTATCTTTTTTTTCCCTTATTTTATTCAGTTAGAGACAGGCAAATTTAAAGATTTAGACTAATTGGAACTAAGTGTCAAAGAAGAACCTTAACATGAAGACAAATAAAAATAAAACCCTCTGCAAGAAGAAACTATCCAACAGACTGAACTCACCAAGCTGAACAGATGCTTGATATTAGAAATAAATGACAAGCCATACTAAGAAATAGAAGGTATGGCACAGTCAAAGTAACAACCTAAAAAGCCACAGGAGATATAGAATTTTGAAAAAAATAATCAAAGATTTCCACAGAATTCTTCAAAAAATATAGAAGAAATTGTAAACATATATTAAAAAAGAAATCTTATATTAATGAAAGCTACAATAAAAGAAATTAAAAATACAGTAGAATCACATAAAAGCAGATTCAAACAGGAAGAGGAGAGAATCAGTGAATTAGAAGATAGCATATAAACAAATGTACAGATAGAACAGATGTAGAAAAACATGGAAAAATGAGCAAAGACTCAGGGAATTGAAAGAAAACATGAAAAGCACAAGCATACACATTATGGGTATCCCAGAGTGAGACTAGAAGTGCAAGGGTGTAGAGGAAGTGTTTGAAGAAATAATGGCTGAAAAATTTCCAATTTTTATGAAGGATATGGATGTACATATTCACAAAGAGCATCTTACTCAAAACAGAATAAATACTGACAGATCAGTTCTAAGGCACATACTAATCAGATTGTCAAATAACAAAGATAAAGAGAGAATCCTGAAAGCAGCAAGAGAAAGGAGATACATCGCATATAAAGGATGCGCTATAAGATTAAGTGCTGATTTCTCATCTGAAACCATGGAAACAAAAACGCAGTGGTAGGACATAGTTATGGTGCTGAAAGAGAAAAAAAAAGACAGCAAATATTCTGTATTCAACAAAATTATCCTTCAAAAGTGAGGGAGAGATGAAGATATTCACAAATAGACAGAAATTAAGATTATTGGTCAACAAGAAACCTGCCCTTAAAAAAAAATACTAAAGGGAGATCTGTAGGTTGAAAAGAACAGAACAGAGAGGAACTTTTGGTCTAGAGTTTAGAAAGGAAGATTGTTATAAAGTATAACTAAAAGTGTCAAAAGGGAAACAAAAATAAGATATAACATATATAAGCCTAAAGCTATAATGGCTGAAGTCATTACTGAGTTTACAGTAATGGCATTGAATGTGAATGGATTAAAGGCCACAATTAAGAGACAGATTGGCAGAATGGATAGAAATATGATCTATATGCTATGCACAAGAGATTCACATTAGAACAAAGGACACAAATAGTTTCAACTGAAGGTTGGAAAATAATTTTTCTACAAAAGAGTAACCAAAAAAGACCTGGGGTAGATTTAATAATATTGAACAAAATAGACTTTAAATGTAAAATTGTTGTAAGAAATAAGGAAGGACTCTATATTCTAATAAAAGGGGCAATCTAACAAGAAGAAAGAACAGTCATAAATATTTCTGCAACTTACCAAGATGTCCTGAAATACAGGAGGCAATTACTGGCAAAACTGAAGGAAGAAACAGACAACTCTACAGTTGAACATAATATTGAGGCACTTGAATACACCATTTTCAGCAAAAGACAGAACATTAGACAGAGGATCAATAAAGAGACAGAGATGATGAATACTATGTTAAAAGAAATACACCTAATGATACATAACATTGCACCTTCAAACAGCAGGATATACCTCTTCTCGAACACTCATAGATTATTCTTCAGGATAAATCATATGTTAGGTCATAGAATAAGTCTCAAAGAATTTATAAAGATTGAAATTATACAAAGCACTTTCTCTGACCACACGGGAATGAAGCTGGAAATCAACAATGGGCAGAGAACTAGAAAATTCACAAATATATGGAATTTAAACAATAGGCTCTAACAATCAGTGCGTCAAGTAGTAAATTGCAAGAGAAATCAGTAATTATTTTGATGCAAAAGAAAATGAGAACACAACATATAAAAACTTATGAGATGTAATTAGGTCAGAACATAGAGGGAAATTTATAGCCCTCAATGCCTACACTAAAACAACAAGAAAAAGCTAAAATCAAAGATCCTAAATGCACATCTGGAGGAACTACAAATAGAACAGCAAACTAATTACAAAGCAAGAAGAAGAAGTTAGAGCAGAATTAAATGAAATTTAGAAAAAAATAGAAAGAATTAACAAAATCAAAAGCTGGTTTTTCAGAAGATTCATAAAATTGACAAACCCTTAGATAAGCTAAGAAAAAAAAAGAGAAGATGCAAATAAAATCAGAAATGAGAGAGGAGACATCATTGCTGACCCCACAGAAATAAAAAGGATAATAAGAGGATACTCTGAAAAATTGTATGCCAGCAAGTTGGACAACTTATATGAAATAGATATATTTCTAGAAACACATAAACAACTTACCTTGATGAAAAAAGGAATAGAAAAAATCTACAGACCAATTATAAGTAATAAGGTTGAATCAGTCATTAAAAACCTCCAAATAAATAAAGGCCAAGTACCAAATGGGTTCACAGATGAATTTTAAATATCATTTCAGAAAGAACTAATGCCAATCTACTCAAACTCTTCAAAAAATTTGAAGAGAAGTGAACATTACCTGACTGATTCTATGAAGCCAATATCACCTGAGTACCAAAGCTACATAAAGATACCACAAGAAAAGAACATTACTAATTCATCTTTAGTGAACTTAGATGAAAAAATCCTCGAAAAATATTTGCAAATTGAATCCAACACCATATAAAATGAATTATACAACAAGGTCAATTGGGTTTTATCCGACATATGCAAAGATGGTTCAATATAAGAGAAGCAAATGTTGTAATACAACACATTAACAGATCAAGGGAGAAAAATCACATGATCATCTCTAGCAATGCAGAAAAGGTATCTGACAAAATTCAGCATCTTTTCTTGACAAAAATACTTCAAATGATAGAAATAGAAGGAATCTTTCTCACCATGGCCCATTTAACAAAAGTATCAAAACACAGAGTAAAATATTATTTCTTACACTCTTAGATGAAAGAGATCATCTAAGAGACATTTAATAAAATCAAAATGTTCTAGAAAAGTTGATAATTAGAGAGGAAAGAATCAGCTATTTATAATTATGATTGCTTTTAAATATCTAGGATATATTGTGTTAACCTAGGGTTTTCTCATGTCTTTAAGAATACTAAAATATTCTAGAAATGTCTAAATGTTCCCTATCAATGGATAAGTAGGGACAGACAAAAGCTTGAGGAAAGAAGAAAAAGGATAAAATTGGAAGAGTTCGGTGGTAAAAATTCTTAAAGAACTGGTTCACTCACAGCTTACTTTGGCCTCCATTTTTTGCTTTTGCCAACTCCACCTGCCCCTAAACTTTTTTTCATTTTTTTTATTTTTAAAGAAGGTTAAAATTACATAAATGTTACATTAAAAAAATATAAGGGATTCCCATATACCCCATTCCCTGCCCATATTTCCCACATTAACAACATCCTTCACTAGTTTGGTACATTTGTTACAATTGATGAACACATATTGAAGCATTGCTACTAACCATGGACTATAGTTTACATTATACTTTACACTCTGTCTCACACAATTGTGTAGGCTATGACAAAATATATAATGGCTTGTATTTATCATTGCAATGTCTTGCAGGACAATTCTAATGCCACCATATTACACCTACTCTTCTCTCTTCCATCACTCAGAACCTATGGGGGCCACTGCATTTTTTCCAATGATGAGAGTTTTTCCATTGCTAGAATAATAAGTCTATAGTAGAATAATAATGTTTACTTTAGTCCATTGTTCATTCCCCAATCTTGAGAATTTTGGGATGGTGATGCCCACTCTGCCTCTCTTTGAGGAGGAGCTTAAATCCCATGGGGCAGATGGATGGAGCTATCTTGCTTGAAGTTACAGACACTCTCTGTTCCTTGGGATAGGTGTTGTCCATCATCATCTCCTTGTTAGCTGTCCTGGGTAAGTCCAATGAACTGAAGAGTAAGTGTTGCAACTCTGCTGAAATTCAGGGCTCAATTGGAACATGGATGGATCAAAGATATAAGTCTCTGGGAAATATATTTATCAAGGATAGTACTAACTATAGGTTCAAATAAATGTGGCAGAAGAGCCATGTGTAGAGAACCTGTAAACAAGTCTAATTCTGTTACACTGGGGAGCATAAATTCCAAAGTAAGGCCCATTAACATGGTGCTGAATTTCTGAGCTGTCTGTCCTGCTTATACATTCTGGATGACTCTAGAGCCCTCAGGAGCCCAGCTATTTGAGGCATTGTTTAGTGTGGCAGTCAATGAGATACTGCTGAGACTTGCATAAGTGTAACCCCTGGAATGACCTCCTGACTTACTTTGATATCTGACTTCTAAGTTTCTGTCAGCCTGGTGATTTCTGACCATGTTCCAGCTTAAATAATATGCTTGTGTAATATGAGTGCTTTCAAGCTAAGTTATGGTATTCTTGTAAAAAGTTATTATGGTGTACTTTAAATTTCTAAAAATATATATTAATTGATAGAATTTTGTAAATTACATGTTTATGACCTAAAATAGTTCTTAAATTTTCTATGCTTATATTCATATGCTTAGCAAGTCAATTAATCAAATTCATCATACATTGATTTGTCATTTTTTTCAACACCAGGCATTGGGTTACAGGTTGGAAAATGAATGCTAGAAAGGACTACTAGCAAATAGATATTTTCAATTCAGAGATTTTGGGTCTGGGCTTAATAAATAGTTTCATCATATTTTCAACCATTAAATTGTGTGGGACCTTCAAAAACAAATCAAAACTAATTATAATAAAATATTCAATATTTGTCACAAAGCATTCTCTCTGATGGGATAGATCTTTTCCTGTATTCTCCTCAAAACTCAGAGTCTCCCATGTTAAATGGTGAACACACCTGAAAAATGTTTTATGTGTTGTAACTACTCCACCAACCATCAATTGCATTTCCATCTCTCTCCCTTTCCTGGAGCCTCACTATTCCCTGAGACACAACAATATTGAAAGTAGACCAATTAATAAACCTATAATGGCCACCATGTGTTCTAGTGAAAAGAAGAGGTACATGTCTCTCACTTCAATAAAAAATCTAGAAATGATTAAGCTTACTAAGGAAAGCAGAGTGAAAGCTGAGATAGGGCAAAATCTTTTACTAAAGAGTTAGCAAGTTGTGAATGCAAAGGAAACTTTCTTGATAGATGTTAACAGTGCTATTCCAGTGAACAAATGAATGATAAGAAAGTAAACCAGTCTTATTGCTAATATAAAGAAAAATTTAATGTTCTGGATAGAAGATCAAAGAAGCCACAACATTCCCTGATTCTGAAGCTTAGTCCATAGAAAGACCCTAAGTTTCTTCAATTCTGTCAAGGGTGAGAGAGTTGAGGAAGGTGGAGAAAAATAGTTTGAAGCTAGCAGATATAGGTTCATGAGATTTAAGGAAAGTAGCCATGTCCATAACATAAAAAGTACAAGATGAAGCAGGCTTCTATTGGAAGAAAATATCATGGAGGACTTTGACGGATAGAGAGTAGTCACTGCTTGGCTTCAAAACTTCAAAGGACAGTTTGATACTCTTGTTAAGGGCTAATGCACCTGGTGACTTTAAGATTAAACCAATGTTCATTTACCATTCTGTAAATCCTAAGGCCCTTAAGAATTAAGTTAAATCTGCTCTACCTGTGCTCTATAATTGGAAAAACATAGCCTGGGTGACAGCACATCTGTTTGTTACAACATAACTTATGGAATATTTTAACCCCATTTTGAGACATACTGTTCAGAATGACGAATCCTTTTAAATGTTACTGCTTATTGGCAATGCAATTGGTCATCCAGTAGCTCTCTTGGGAATGTACAGTGAGATTAATTTTGTTTTCATGCCTGCAAATATAGCATCCATTCTGCATCTCTTGGATTAGGAGTAATTTTAACTTTCTGGTGTTTTCATTTAACAAATGCATTTTGGAGGGCTCTAGCTGGCATAGAGCATAATTCCTCTGATGGATCAGGGCAAAGAAAATTGAAAAGCTTCTGGAAAGGATTCACAATTCTAGGAAAGTAATTACATTTGTGATTCATGGGAGGAGGTCAAATATCAACATTAGCAGCAGTTTGGAAGAAGTTGATTCCTATCCTCATGGATGATCTTTGTGTGGCTCAAAACTTCAGTGGAGGAAGTAACTGCAGATGTAGTGAAAATAGGAAGTGAAATAGTATTAGAAATGTAGCTCAAAGACGTGAATATTTGGCTGCAATGTCATGATAATACATCAATGGAATGGATGAGGTGTTGCTTCTTAGGGATAAGCAAACAATGTGGTCTCTTGAGATGTAACCTACTCCTGGTGAAGATATTGTGAATATTGTTGAAAGGACACCAAAGGATTTAGAATATTACATAAACTCAGTTTATAAAGCAGTCACAGGGTTTGAGAATATTGACTTCAATTTTGAAAGAAATCCTACTGTGGGCAAAATGCTATGAAACAGCATACAGACTACAGAGAAAACTATCATGAAAGAAAGTTAATCATTGCAGCAAACTTCACAGTTGTTTTATTTTAAGACATTGGCACAGCCACACCAACCTTCAGGTACCCCCACCCTGATAAATGAGCAGCTATCAACATCAAAGCAAGACCCAACACTAGCAAAAATTTTAGGATTTCTGGAGGCTCAGACGTTAGTTAGTATTTTTAGTAATAAAGTATTTTTAATTAATGTATGCACATGTTTTTTTTAGACATAAAGTTATCTTACAGTTAATAGACTACAGTGATGTGTAAACATAAATTTATATATACTAGGAAACCAAAAAAATGTGTGACTTGCTTTTCTATGATATTTGCTTTATTGCAGTGGTCTGGAACAAAACCCACAATATCTCCATTGTATGCTTGTAATTCTGCTCATTTGATGAGTATACAAAATTCTCCTGAATCATATAATATAAAAATTAGTGTAAGTTATACATAAGTCATGACCCTCAAATATAGGAGAAGGGGCATCCTAAGTAGAGAAGATAGCAGAAAATAAAACCTGGAAGTGAGAGATCAGTCTGTTTGGAGAATGTAGAGGAGTGTGGTATATTTGCTTAGTTCATCTAAACAAAGGAAAACAAAAGAAAAAAGGTAGGCAATAGAAAAGACATCGCACAGGTATTCTTGACATGAAAAATCTATTATATTTTGCAACATTGTGTTTTTCCAATGCAATGATCTCTGTGATGATAAACCAGACATGAGCCAATTTGGGGGGATTTCTGATTATCAGGATAGGAGGTTCTAAATTATTCCAAGGTAAATAGTCTTTCTTGTAAATTTCTGAAGAGGGGAGTGTCAGGATTAAAGATACCATTTAGAGAGATACTTCTTGTGTTCCTCAAATACAAGTGTTCACACCGGGAATAATTTAGACCCTTTTAAGTGAGGATTCCCACATGAATAATAATAATAAGTTCTTTATGCTTTTGTAATGTCAGAATTTAACTTTCCAGCTCCCAAGGAAAGCTTAACTTCATTCTACAATGATGTGAATAATAGCTACATTAGGAACACAGCATGGGAATCACAATGAACATCACCTTCTTAACTTTAATTCTCAAGGTAGCATTTGAGACCATAACTTTTTCAAGGCAATTTTTATCCACATTTCTCAGTGTATAGATGAAAGGATTCAGCATAGGGGAAATCACAGTATAAAACACAGAGATTTCCTTATCCTTGTTCTCACTGTCAGCAGGTAAAATATATATATAGATACAGGGCAAAAAAAAAAAATTACAACAATTATATGAGAGCTACAGGTTGACAGAGCTTTGTGTCGTGCTGCAGAGGTGTGTGTCCTAAGATTGTACAATATGCTTATGTAAGATGACACCAGGACAGGGAAAATTAAAACCCCTGAAATCCGTGAATTAATAATTACTAAGACACTAAAAACATGTATGTGTTTGCAGATCAGTGTCAAAAGAGGCTTCACTTCACACATGTAGTGGTTGAGGTAAATTGAGGACCATAAGGAGTAGAGCAATAGAGAGACAAAAACCCACACTCCAGGCCATGATATCAGCATGTTACATCTCTGCCTGTTCATGATGACCATATAGTGCAGGGGCTTGACAATGGCTGCATAGCTATCAAAAGCCACAGACACCAAGAAGAATATTTCCACAGCCGCCAGTAAGTGCATGGTGAAGAGCTGGGTCATACAGTTGTTATAGGAAATGATTTTTCTCTCTGATGCTAGGTCTCTGATTAGTTGGGGAATTACAACAAAGGTGAAGGAGAGGTCCATGAAGGATAGTTGGCAGACAAAATAGTACATTGGCTGTTCAATTAGATGGCTGCAGGTAATTGTGAGTAAGATGATAAAGTTCCCCATTAAGACCAGCAAAAAACAGAGCAGGCAGAGCGGGAACAAGAAACAGAAGAGTAGTTCTATCTGCTTGTCTTCCCATAACCCCAAGAAGACAAATTCAGTGACATTGTTGTGATTTTCCATGAAGTAATGTGAGTCCAGAGTAAACAATAGAAATTTAATTTATCTGAAATAATATAGAACATTAAACATGAAATAGCACGTTTAAACTTGGTGTGAATTATTAATTGAAAAACAGTGCAGGTCAAGGTAGATTTATTGCAGGTTTTATCATTCAAAATCTTTTTAAGTTAGGACTGTTTTGTCATGTTAAATGATTTTTCAATGAGAATATATTTTAATCCTCATATTTTATAAATATTTTACATGTATTAATTCCCATAAAAATCCAAACCTAAGTAGGTAATATTCTCATTCTCATTTTATATATGGGGCATGGGAGGCATAGGAGAGCTCAATTAATTATACCACATCATTAAGACATATAGTAGCAGATCTAAGATAAGAAACTTTACCTCATGCCAGATTCCATGCTCTTCAAGGCTATGCTGTGTTAGCCATAGGCCAAATGGAACCAGCTATTTTCCATCTTTGCAAAATAAATGAGGTGTTTCTCCATCTCTACCACTAACTACTTGCATAATTGTAAGCAACTCCCTCCATTTTTCTATCTTACTAATATTTTGTGTGGAAACCCAAATTACCCTATAATTCTACACCTCCACTGAAACTAAATATTTATTCTTGAAATTTAAAAAAACCAAGGATATTAATCATATCATAGAAATAACCTAATTTAGTTGTTAATATTTTCAGTGACTTGACTTCTTCTAATGTATAGTTGAAGTTCAGGACATTGGATTGCTAGAAATAGGGAATTAGATACACCTATTGCTAGGTCTCTGAATATATGAATATGTGACGTTATTAAAGCCTTACCTTTCTCCTAATTATGTTAAAAGCATATTTTGAGGATGCTATTAGAAAAAACTTTAGAAAGGTAAGTGTTCTCTCTTGGCATGTTGAATGAAGTAATAAAATGAAAGAATTATCTGCTCATTTGAACATACCTTTAGATATGCACAGACACTCAGATGCAGCGTATTTGGGAGGAAGGAGCAAATATGTTGAAAGCATCACCTTTAGCCCATGTCAAAAGGCCCTCCTCATCCAAGTCATCTTTTGCCAAAAAAACTATTATTTTCAATGGGTTGCTGTTTGGATTTTTATTTTAGAGTATGGAAACATTTTGATGGAGTGTACTCATCCCTAG
>JAQZBX010030090.1:0-26961 GCA_029593785.1 Cabassous unicinctus | reverse complement strand
ACTTTGGGTTTCTCATACTTCTGAATCAACAAAGAAGGGAATTACTATATTGACTGTGGTGATTGATCCTAAATCAAGCTGCTGTTATACAATGGAGGTAAAGAAGTGTTTGCCTGGAGTATGGGAGATCCCTTAGGCATCTCTCAGTACTACAGGCCCTGTGATTAAGTAAATGGAAAACTTCAGCCACCCAATCCATCCAGGACTACCAATGGCCCAGACCTTTCAGAAATGAAGGTTTGTGTCACCCCACCAGGGAAAGAACTGAGACCAGCTGAGGTACTTGCTGAGAGTAAAAGGAATAATGAATGGGTCATGGAAGGTATAAATATGATCTACGTGCATGTGAACAGTTGCAGAAACAAGGACTATTATGGTTATGGGCATTTCTTCCTTGTTTTGTTATGTATGTTTGTATTACCCTTGTTTTATCCTCTTATCTTATAACTTATTTTAACTTCATGTCAAGTGTTTAAGTTATAGGATATCAAGTTTAAGAGTGCATATTACCCAAAGACTTACATCCTTTTCTGGGGAAAGAATTAGTGCACTTCTGGTTGTGCACTGTATAGTTGAATTATGTTGGGTGAAAGTATCACTAGGATTGTTTTTATTTGGATTACAAATGGTTTAAGGAGATGTATATGGGTGCCAAACTGACAAGTGGTAGACGGTGATGGTTAAGTTTATGTGTCAGTTTGGCTAGGTTATGGTGTCCAGTTGTTTGGTCAGGCAAGCATGACCTGTTTGTTATTGTGAGGCTATCACATGGATTTGAGTTTCCATTGATTGCATCTGTGACTGATTACATCTATAATCAACAAAGGAGATTGCTTTCAGTAATAAGGTAAGTTTCATTTAGTCAGTTGAAGGCTTTGAAGGGAGAACTGATGATTTCAGCAGTCAGAAAGAATTTCTATTTCTACTTCAGCCAGCCCACTTTTCCTCGGGAATTCATCAAAACTTTCATCAGAGTTCCCAACTTGTGGCCTGCCCTATGGAATTTGGACTTGACCAGTTCCTCAGTGTCATGAGCCAATTCTTATAATAAATCTCATAATATTTACATACCTTTATAACTTGAGAGTTCTGTTTCTATAGAGAACCCTGACTAATATAACCTAGCTTAAGAGTCTCCCTTTTGGTAAAATTTTGTCTTTAGTTGCTTAAGCACAGTGGGTCATTTTATATCTTGGGCTACCTTTATAAACAAGCTATGCCACTATTATTATATTTTTCTGAGCAATTATTAGTTTCTCTCTCTATATATGTCTCCTCATGTTGATTTTGAATTCCTTGACATCAAACCTATGTTTTATTTGTCTTTGAAACCTGTGTGGTACATATAAGACAAAGTAATACCTTAATATATCTTTGTTGAATAGAGTATTAGTGATATTTCTTTTGGAATTAAACTTATTAAGAAATTCTAGCCATTGCTTTTGTGTTATTGTTGCAGGAAATATGAGAGAGGAGAAGAACCATGGGGTCAAGATCAGGAATCCTGGATTCTTGTTTTGGCTCTCTTTCTAACTCTCTGTGTGCCCTTGGGGCAGACCCAAAATCTCCCCAATTCAGAATCAAGCAGTCTTTAAAATAAGACTGCTTTGAGACTGCTGCCTTTTTTTTTTCAGCTTTAAATTTGTAATTCTTGGAGCTGATGAACAACAAAATAAATGTAGGAAATAATTAAATAATGACGAAGCATTTCCTGGAAGGATTATTTGTTAAAGATAAATTCTAAAGCATATAAACATTAATACAATTTAGGAATTTTAAAATTATAAATGAATGAAATAAAAATTCTTCACATGTTTTAGCATATACATATAACGTCTTAAAAATTTACTCATTTATATATTCTTATAAATGCCTTTTATCATGAAATAATACATAAGCATCTGTATTATTCATCTCTTCCCCAGGTAGATTTTAATTGATATGGATTGATAAGGCATGATATTAAATATTAAGACCATTGTTCTCAAACAGGACTTTTATAAATATTTCCATTTATTGCTGGTGTTTGACAGGTCCTCTTAAGTATTGCATTCCTCTTCCCTGAACCAATTTTATTAAAGTTCTAAGACAGATGAAGAACAAAATAGCAATGTTATTAATATTAGCAACAATTATTGGATAAGGTGGTTTTAGGTCTATTTAATAAGTAGATTTGTCAACACAGGTCTCCAGAATTAGTCAAAAATACCAACACAGGATAGCCAGAGACGGAAAACTGCAGGCCTTCCCTTTAAAGAGGAAGAAGAAAGGAAGAGTGACCCATTTCATGTCTTCTCCGAAAGATAATAGCACTTCTTATTCCTTGGGGAGAAAGGGAAGAGAGAAGTCAAGAGTGTCAAATTAACAGATATATTTCACATAGATGAAGATACTAGTTGCTGGAATAAATGTTGGCCTGAACACTACCATCTTAGACTATGATCTATTGCATAAGAGAGTTTATCCTAAGTTGTTTAAAGACATAAATTGGAGATCGTATTAAAAATGCTTTGCTTGAAAATAGGGTACTGATTATTACTGGATGGGAGTCATTAGAGATAGAATGTGTCTGGTATTGCAAATCTTTTTGTCTTTGTTTTTGCAATTGTGCAGTTGAGCAATTGGTTGCTCATTGCACAAAACTATCAGGAGGATCAGCAGATGACACAGCAGCAGCAGCAAGAGCAACTTAATCCTTGCAAGCCATTTCTTTTGCTCTTTCACTAGCCAATTTTCTCCCAAATTCTCCAATTTTCTGACTATATTCAGGGTTAGCTCCTGTGGGATAAGATGTAGATAGGATTTTCAAACCAGTGGCCTACAGACTAAATTCAACTACAAACATGATACAAACATCCTTTCTTTTCCTTCCCTTTCCCTTTCCTTTCTTTTTTTTTTGGAACACTACTGTATGCTTTATTTTAATTTTATTTATTCATTTACTTTCGGGTCTTATGCACAGAAAGTTGTGCTCATCATATTCCTCAGTCCATAGCATGTCATTATCATGTGTCTGTTTTTAAAATATTACTATTTCTCCCTCATTTTTTAAACTCAGTCTTGTCTCCCACAAACAAGACAGCACTCTAATGTGTTTGATTTATGCCATTCACTATACACAAACCTTTGTAGAATATTTATATTTTTCTATATTACTATGTTTTTAATTTCCATAAGTTATATGTTACAAATCTCATTCCATTTTTTTTTTTAGCTCAACACTATGTTTTATAAGTCCATGCTGCTACGTGCCATGAAATACTTTTATAAATGTTGAAACAGTAGTTTTCAATATTTCCAGATTAGAAGATTTCATACACAAATCCAAAATGCTGGCTTCTCGATTCTATATTTCTGCATGGCAGACTATCATAGGGCCTGTATTAATAGCAGCCTTTAGAAGGGGCACACACTCTCTATTTTACCATTAGGCCCAATCATTTATTACATGTCTCCTGTAAATATTCATTTTGCAGCCCCTAGAAACTATGAAACATGAACATGGTTGATGGGGCTTTGTGGTCTGTTAGTTTAAACTGTTATACTTTCTCTTCCTTCTCCAATCTAATTTTCAACTACAAGTATCCTTTTCTCAGTTATTAATAAGGTTTTCTCCAAGGACAAAAGTGACTCCCCAGCATATTCACATTTCTAAATAGTTTAACTCTTCTATTAGGTCCTTCCACTATGTCCTATGGGAATGCACTTTCCTTCATCCTTACTTTTACTCAAATATATGTGCTTCATCCTCATTTATGAGATGTGCCTCCCCTTTATAGATATTATGTCTCATATCTCCATTAGAGTCCTGCCTTTTCTCACTCCTCTTTACCCTCATGTAGTACTCCCTCCTTTTTACAACTACTTCTAAAACCAGATCACTCTATAACCTCAAGCATATCTCCTGAGCACTATACATAATTTGCTTTTAATATTCATTTATTCCTTCAAGCATTAGTAAGTGAACAAATATCTATTAAGCTTGTAATAAGTGTTATAAACACTATTCTTGTTTTTGGGAATAAAGAATTGAACAAAAAACAACAAAACAAAAAAAACCCTTACGACTCAGAACACTTTCCCACTTTCTTAAACGGCTTTAACAGTTGGCTTAAAACTATTTCAATGCACTTATTGATTTTTAAAATTTGCATCTAAGACTTAAAAATAGGTGGAAAGTACACCTAATTCTCAATATTTATGAGCACCCTCAATAGTTTGAATAATTGCAGGTTGGGAAAGCAGATGTAGCTCAAACAATTGGGCTCCCACCTACCATATGGGAGGTCTGTGGTTCGGTTCCTGATGCCTCCTGAAGAAGACAGCAAGCTGGCTCAACGAGCAGGTGTGATCAGCTGATGCGACAAGATGATGCAACAAGAGACAGAAGAGGAAAAATATAACGAGAGACACAACAAAGCAGGGAACAGAGGAGGCTTAAGTGATTAGATGCCTCCCTTCCACATCAGAGGTCCTGGGTTCGGTTTCTGGTGTGTCCTAAAGAAAGAAAGAAGACGAACAGACATAGCAAGTGCAAACAATGAGGGACAGGGAGAGACAGATAAATAAAATAAATCTTAAAAAAAAATAATTGCAGGCTGATGGTTTAGACTTAGGCTTAATTTCAATCAAGTTTACTTTTAAGCTAGAAAAAGCAATGGAAAATAATATACTCTAAGGATATATGTGGAAACTTCTCCCTAATATCTCCCTATTCCTTCTTGAAGCTTGATCCTAAGTTTGGTAGTCACTAGAGCCAATTTGAATGAGGAATCCTCTAGGTCAGAGCATCCAAGAACCATGGGTCTCTTCTTGAAAACATCAGGCTGGATGTAGCAGTTTCATGCTGCACCCAGGTAACCTATCTCCCTTTTCTATTTCCAGTTGTGTCACTGGACTCAGAGCAAGCCTGACCATGCTTACCATAGTAAAAAGGAAATTTCTAACCATCAGTGCTTTCCATTCTCTTTAAGCAAGAGAAATTTGACTTCAAAGTTTTGGTGGTTTGGAACTTTATGTACCTTAGAAAATCATGTTCTTAAAGCTAATCCATTTCTGTGGGTATAAACCTATTGCAAGAAGGACCTTTTGATGAAGTAACTTCAGATAAAGTGTGGCCCAGGGTGGATCTTAATCCTCTTACTAGGGTCCTTTATAAGAGAATGAAATTTAGAAAAAGAGAGAAGAAGCTATGGAAACAAGAAGCTGAAAGCAATGAAATTGGGAAGAGAAGAGAGACCAGCAGATGCTGCCATTAGTCTTACCATGTGATAGAGGAGTCCAGGATCACTGGTACCTGGTCTTCAGGAGAAAAGCATTGTCCTGATGATGCCTTGATTTGGACATTTTCATGACCTCAAAACTGTGAGCTTCTAAGCTAACAGATTCTCAAAGTTAAAAGCCAACCCATTTCATGGTATCTGTTTTAAGCAGACTAGGAAACAAAAACAAAAGTGTTTAAGCTGAGATTGAAAGCTCACTGATTAGGAGCTTATAAAAGAATGCAGTGAATAGTATATCTCTTCCATATCTAAGATTGTATGATTCTTTAAAATGGCTAGAAAGAACACATGTCTAAAAACCCCCTTGCAATGTGTTTGTTATCTTCAGAGTGGTGGTGCTTGATATTTACGGCAAAGAGTCTTTTTGTAGAATATTACAGAAACTCTTCATAGTGTGTGTTTAATAGACCATTTTGGTTTGGCATCAGCTTGACGTAAACTTCACGTTATTTTGAGAATGGCATTACTATTCTTATTTTAGATCTCAGAATAATGAGTCTCAAAGAAAATAAGTAACCGTCAGAAGATTATACAGATAATACATGGCAGAATTATTAATTAAATAATGATATTAAATAAAGCCTACACACACACACACACACACACTTTTTTTTTTTTAAATTTTTCCTGAGAGGTCTCGGGGATTGAACCCAGGTCCCTCCATGTGGGAGATGGACACCCAACTATTTGAGCCACATCCATTCCCCTCCACCCCCCACACACACTATGAAGACTAAGCCAACTGTGTAGAACTTGGCAATGAACCTATGATTCTGTGTCTCACAGTTTTCCCACTTTATTAAAGATGGTGTTACAAGAAAGAGACAACCAACTTTGATTCTCTTCCCCAGGGGTGGAGTAGTAGGATAGGCTTAGCTGGTTTGATTTGTGGGGCTCTAGGCAGACCAGACTAGCTTTAGAGCAAACCCCTATCTAAGGCCATCATTTGAGATCTATTCCTTAGGTTCTCTCTTGTTGGCTTCTAGGTCTTCAAGTTTCCCTTAGTGCAACATGAATACTCCCTAGAGTGTTTTGTTTTCAGTCAATATCAAAACAATCTTAGGGGATTTGATAATCTGAACCATTTCCACTAGTGACAGATAATAGAGAATATGGTCCTAGGAGATCAGGACAAAGTGTGTGGCTTAGGTTTTCCTATGGGAGGGCAAAGACTAGGAAACACTGAGAGAGAAATAAAAGAAATGTGAGGTAGGAGACAATAAACTTCACTGGTTTACAGTTTTATCAAGTTTTTTCTGGTTAGTATATAAACAGGAATCAATTCTGCCATTTAGATTAATAATAGTTTGTAATATGCTATTGTCAATTTGCCACAGAAATTACTTAAGAAAGTAAACAATGTACCCTACAATGCTTAAGCTTGCTTTTAAAAAATCATAACTAGTTCAGATGAGTCTGATGTATTCTCTCCTAGTAATATAAACTATCTCAAGATCATATGGGATCGAAGCCCTCTCTCAATTAGAGGCAGAGTGGGCATCACCATCCCAGAATCCTCAGGATTAGGGAATAAAATATGGACTAGAGTAGTCCATACTGGTATTCTAATATAGACTTATTGTGATTTTAGCAATGGAAGAAATTATAGCATTGATGTGGAGACAGTGGCCACTGGAGGTGCTATAGTCAGGGAGAGGGAAAAAGAGGTGCAATATGGGAGTATTTTCAGGACTTGAAATTGACCTGAGTGACATTGCAATATCAGATACAGGCCATTATATATCTTGCCATAACCTACAGAATTGAGTGGGAGAGAATGTAAACTGCAGTGTAAACTATAATCCATGCTTAGTGGCAATGCTCCAAAATGTATTCATCAATTGCAATGAATGTACCACACTAATGAAAGAAGTTGTTAATGTGGGGAAAAGTGGGAGGTGTGGGGAGTATGGCATATGGGAACCCCTTATATTTTTTTTATGTAACGTTTTATGTAATCTAAGTATCTTTTAAAAATAAATAAAAAATATATTTAAAAAAAAAAGGTGAAATGAATCCCAGCAGGGAGACCACAAATACAAGGCTTTATAAATGAATGACCTTGGGAGGACAGAAAAATGAATATTAAACAATTTTAAGCAATCTAAGGCAGCAAGAGACTGTTTTGGCTAGGTTAAATGATCTTTTAATGGCTTGACTATTTGACATTCCAGAAAAAAAAATGATGAATGAAGAATCAGGTAGGTTAGTCAAATCAACAGCTCGAAGAAGAACTCATACCTCAGAAATACTCTTTAAAGAAGGAAGCAGAATTTCCAATATATAGGCATATTGCTGTGTCTCATGTTTGAGTTTAAGGTGATATAAAATCAGTTATTGATCATCAACAACTTCAAATTGGATTAGGACTATGATGATTTGGCAGAAAGAAAGACAAAATTATAAAGAGTTTGCTCAATGCCTTTAATTAATTGGGGACATCAAATAAAATAAATTTTATTTTTCATTTTTATTTCCTTACCACTTTGGCAATAGAACAGTGGTATTCTCTGTTGATAGCCAAATCCAAGTTCTTATTTATTTATTTTCTTCTTGAGGTGCTGGGCCCAGGGATTGAATTCTGGACCTTGTATGTGGGAAGCCTGTGCTCAACCACCGAGCTACACTGGCTCCATCCAAGTTCTTACTAAGAATATTCAGTCATCCATTGTTTCCTTCAACAAGCATAATAATATTAGCCCTATTATGTGGTAGGAACTATCCGAGTCAATAGAGTTATAAAAATATAAGATGGAGGAGAGGATATTGAAATCCCAAGAAATGCAAGTTTCAATCACTGGAAAGGATCCAATTTTTAGATTAGGTGAAGGAAAAATAAGTGAGTGATAGGGTTACAAGGGTGGAAGCCAAGAAAAAACAGGTGAACTGATGAGCTTTGGAGTTTTGTCCATGAAAACTCAGCTTTTGCTTAGTGTCTCTTTTGTGGTTTCACATATTGTGCTTTGCTGGGCTGGGCTGGACTCTTTTTTTCTTTTTTTTTTCCAAAGATTTATTTATTTATTTATTTATCCCCCCCTTGCTGCTTGTATTTGCTGTGTGTTTTTTCTGTGTCTGCTTATCTCCCCCTTGCTGGGAGGTCTTGCTGCATCAGCCCACTGCACCGCGCGGGCCGGCCTGCCCTCACAAGGAGACCCCGGGAAGCGAACCCGGGGCCTCCCATATGGTAAACTGGAGCTCTATCAATTGAGCCACACCCGCTTCCCAGGGCTGGACTCTTAAATGTGCTATGCCAAGCTTGTGGAAGTTGTACATCGTGCAGCAAGGCAGTACAAATTATTTTCTTTGATTCTAGCTATAATATACCAACTCTGGGCATAATCCCTAGTGATTATCAAATGTTAATCAGAAATAATCTTTTTATCAGTATAAATTGCATCATATTACGCCTCCTGAAAAATGTTTCAATAATTTTCAATTGCAGTTAAAATAAATTTCAAACTCCTTAACATCCCCTATAAGACTTTGAATGGTCTAGTCCCTGTCAAACTCCCCATCTCAGGAGTGTACTCCTCACTCTGTATTCTCCACTTGCACCAGTTTCCAGCATACCAAGACCTCTGTATGTGCTGTTCCCTTTGTCAAGAACTCTCACCCCCATCCCTGTGACTCGTCGTCTGATTAACCCATGTTTATCTTGATCTGAGTTGAAATGTCCCTTCCTTGAGGAAACCTCTTCTGACTCTCAAGTCTAAAACAAATTACCAGCCACTCATTATTTTTCTCTCATTGCATACTAGTCTGTTTCTCATACCACTTTTTAAAAATTGAAATTGCATGATAGCATTACTATAATTATATCATATACAAAACACCCAGAGTGGTTTTTAAAAAAAATTATTTTATTTATTTCTCTACCTGTCACTGCCACCGCCCCCCGCCGCCGCCACCGCTGCCCATTGTTTGCACTTGCTGTGTCTGTTCATCTTCCTTGTTTCTTTAGGAGGCACCAGGAACCAAACCTGGGACCTCTGATGTGGGAGGGAGGCACCTAACCGCTTGAGCCACCTGTGTTCCCTGCTTTGTTGTGTCTCTCATTAATTTTTTTTTGTGTGTCTCTTGTTGCATCATTTTGTTGTGTCAACATGCCACGCCTGCCTGTCGCATCAGCTCGCTGTCTTGCTCATCTTCTTTAGGAGGCACTGGGAACCTCTGGTCGCTGCTTTGTTGTGTCTCTCATTATGTTTTATTTCTTGTGTCTCTTGTTGTGTCAGCTTGCTGTGTCTGCCTGTCGCGCCAGCTCGCTGTCTTCTTTAAGAGGCACTGGGAATCGAACCAGGGACCTCCCATGTGATAGGTGGGAGATCAATAGCTTGAGCCACATCTGTTTCCACCCACCCAGAGTGTTTTAAGCCCTATTAGAATAGGGACCATTTTGGTTTTTATTTACAGTATAATACCTGACCTATAGCAGGTACTAGGTCTTATAATAAGACCTTATGATAAGTATTAACATATAATAAATACTAGAAAAATGTTTGTTAAAAGAATGAATAAAGGACAATTATGTATAACCTTGAATATAACTTGGGAAGTTAGTTATTATCTCATATATGTAGGATTCTGGAGTTTAAAAAGACTTTTTTAAAAACTTGGAGACTCTAGAGAGAAATAACAAATACAGCCCTTGGTGGTGAAGGTTAGAAACACCTTGGCTAAATGACCTCCAATGGTCCACAGCATAGTTGACATCCTAGAAGTTCAGGAAATCCTTTCATCTTCATTGTATGGGTCTCGGTTTAACAATTCTTCGGTCTCAGTTTCCTCAAGTGTCAAATGAGTGCCTGAACTGGATGGTCTTTTTGAATTCTATATTAAAAAGAAATCCATAACTTCATATGTAAAGAAAAGGAGTGATTCCTATAAGGCTCGAATGATTTTAATTCTTAGCATCCTCTAGCTGTGCCAAATTGCTAGTATGTTGTTTGAAAATTAAGGACACAAGTCAACCTACTCAACTTTTACCCATTTCCCTCACCTAATAAAAACATGCATGGGCAAGTACTCAAAAAATGCAAGCCTTTAACTTTCTAAATCTCCTTATCACTTCAACATCTAGGTTTGGCAAAGAATCACAGAACTCAACACAACAGCTGTCTTCACTATTATATGTGCATATTTAATAAGAAATTGCTACTTTTCAAGGGGCTATTTCCAGAAAGTCAGAGAGTTCATCTATCCTCACCTGTCATTGCCTCAAGAAAATCATTTTAAAGAAAAAATTTTTTTTCAGTTTTGGTCTCTATCTACATATCTTAAAGTCTCTTACAGACACTTTGAGAATGTCAAATGTAATATATGATGCCATACTTAGCAAATGTATTTGTTACAATGACAGTAAGTCTTTTGATTTAAAAGTACCAGCCTGCCTTTGGAAGGCACCACAATCTCTCAGAATATCAGTGTTGTAGAGTGTCTGCCAGATTGTTTGGCCTAATTACATAAAAACTGTTAAAAAAGTTCAATTCATGGCCAGGAAATAAAGCTTTCAACTAAGGCTCAAAAATGCAAGTCTGACAGTATATCTGTTCTCTAGTCCTTATGTAAGTTAAGGCACAGAAACATTCAAAGTTGAAACAGGACTATGTAAGAACCACAAGATGTCACAGCCCCATTTTATAATCTGGGGGCAGACTATTTTATTTCTAGTTTCCCTATTCTTATGAAAGATAGACAATCTTAGCAGACACATGTCTCAGTCCTGGAAATTTTCACAATATTTATATATGGATGGGAGGAGCCCTTACCTGGCAGATAGATGCTTTATGAATATAGAGCTGAATAAATATAGGGATATGCTAATAGCTGTGTAATGATTAATTTTAGGGTAAAAGTTAACATTTTAATTAATACATTAGTTAAAACCTGAAATTTAGTGAAATAGAAGAGGAGGAACCAGTATTGGAACCCAGTAACATCCATGACTTTAGCCTATACTGCTTCTCCTTTTGTCCGCAATACTCTTTGTTTCTTCTCCCCCCAACTTGAATGTAATCAAACATCACTTTCTCTATAAAGTCTCTCCGGACTTCCTCTCCCCTAAGCAAATTGACTGCTCTCCCCTATTCTTTTTTCTGTTTTCTCTCTGAATCCTGCTTACATGTTTGTTATATACCTTATTTTGTTTAATTGATTCTTCTTTTTTGGCACTAATGTCTTGAAAGACATCACAATTTTACAGGCCTTAGGCTCTAAGAAAGAAATTAAAAAGTAAAATGGGTTTTTATTACCCATCTACTACCCATTCTATATCTTTCTCCTACTCCTCAGATTCTCAGTCTTCATGTTGCCCTTAGAGATTCAAAATCCTCACAAAAGTCACCCAGACTAGATGTGTCTTTCCGAGAAAAATCTTATGTCACTCCATTTTCTTTTTCTTCCTGTTTTCACTCCAAACCCTCCCAGAGAAGACTCCTTTTTCTAAATGTTTATACTGGGTGTTGGTCTGATTATCTGAACAAAGTAATTTACATTAGACAGTGAGGTATAAATTATTGAAACCTTAGAGGGTATCAGTAAAAGAGCCCTCCAATTGAGAAAATATGTGGGCTTTTTGGGAAGATACAATTGCTGACTCTGACCCTGAAACATAAGCCTACCTGCTTAACACTCCTATTCTGAGATCCAGGGCAGGGCAATGAAACTCTTGCATGAGCTCTCATCCTATTTAGGCCTCATTTTCTGAAGATGAACAAAATCATGTCTGGGATTTGGCTAGAAGAGAAGGCCAGAGATGACCCTGCTCAATTTTAAAATTGATGAGGTCTGTATTTGACACTAATGTCTATATTTTTTCTTAAAATCCTTAGTATTCTTATATATTGTTGTATATCCTTTTAATTTTTTGATTAAGCATGTAAAATAGATAATTTATGAATTCTCTAAGAGTAGTTATATAGGTTACAAAGTATCTTCTGAATTAAAATGGAAATTTTAAGGACTATTTTGTGCAAAACCTTCCTAGACTATTTGTTTATTGTGACCAAACAGACATGTAGAAAAGGAAGAGAGGCTGATTTTTTAAGGTGTTGTAGACAGACAAGTCAAAAGATAGAAAAGGCGTATCTCACCCATATCCCAATTTTGGTCTTTGGTTCTTATGAAGGGATACACTGACAGATGGGTTTTTCTTTCCATTGTAATAATCAATGAGGGACATTAGATCAATTACCCCTGTAGAACTGTAATGATTTACTGCTTCCAGAACCCTAAAAAAATTTTTACTTGCTCAATGGGGAAGTCATGTAGGTTCGGTTGACTAAAGTATCATTGGACCAAACCTGTCCTCCCCTGAGAGCACCCTTACAGTGCTCTCTCTACACAAGCCATCCACAAAAGTTGAACCATCAGAAGTATATTTTCCCCTAAACCAATCCATTTCCTCCAATTTTGTTGGCTCATTCCCTCATTTAGATGGTGATCTAAAATCATCAAAATCTACTGCTTTTTCTTAGTAAAGAAGACAGATATCAAAACAGTTTAAACAGAATTAACTTGGGCTTCTTTCACTTAATATTAAATCATAAGCAGATTCCCATTTTATTTAATATTCCTGTAAATGATTCCCTTGGATATGTAATATTTCACAGTATAAATATAGTATTCTGAGATAGTTAATTTTGTGTGTCAACTTGGCTATGTTATGGTGTCCAGTTGTTTGGTCCAACACTGGCCTAGATTTTCTTTTGTGGAGGTGTTTTATAGATGGGATTAGCATCTACAATCAGTTGATTTTAAGTAAAGGAAATTACTCTAAAAAATGTGGGTGGGACTTATCCAATCAGTTGAAGACTTTGAAACGCAATGAACTAAGGGTTCCAGAAGGAAGAAGAAATTCTGTCTCAAGACTATACCCTCCACTCCTTCCGAAATTTCCAGCTGCCAAACTCCCCTAAGAATTCTGACTCAAGACTTCAATATTACTCTTACTGGAATCCTCTGGCCTGCCCCTATGGAATTTAGACTTACCAGCCCCACAATCATGTAATACAATTTCTTAAAATAAATCTTTTTGTAAATAAAAAGAGATTGGTTGGTTCTGTTTCTCTGGAGAATCCTGACTAATACACATGCTTTATTTTATGTCTCCTAATCTTAGAATTTAGTTTCTTTCTAAATGTCCACTTTTATAATTATTGTTCAACAAAAGCTTATATATTAAAATCCACTATTACCTGATTTTTTTTCATACCTGATTGATGGCTTAAATGTAGTTTACTCAGAAGGCACAATAATTGAAAATGACCTTTTATTAGGAACTGGGGATGCATATGTTGTCCATTTATGAATTTGCCACCATCTTAGTAACTAAAAGAACATTGATAAATCAAAAGAAAAGTGCCTTGATTTACTTCACCATCATTCATATTGGTCCTAATAGTATTCTTTCACAGCTTTTCTTAGCAGATTGAAGTGGTGGTGAAACTATGAGCAGAACTATCATTTTAGTCATCGATATATCTCTGAAAGAAGATTAGTGGGGCCTCCGCTACATATTAGAAAACAAAGAAAAGAGCTTCTTGATTACAAATAGGAAAAGAAAATTGACAGCCATACATAAGAAAAACAGAATGATTCTGTCTCTGTCTATCTATTTATCTCCATCATCTATTGCCTTAACTGTAAGAGAGAACTCTTCTTACCTCTCCTTGAAAAGAACCATATGCTTTGACATACAAACCTCCAGAAGGTCAGGAAACAGAACATTTCTGTGGAATACTGCTTAGGTATACATGTGTTGGAGCCAGGAAGCCTCCTTTTAAGCACTCAAGGGGGCAATGGGCCTTTTCTGCTGGATCAAGCTCCTGGTATTACTTTCACTAGGCATACTTCTGGCCTTAGCAGGATCTGGAACAGACTGCAGGCTGGAGTGTGTTGGCACATGCATGCAGCTCTACCATCTGTTTTGCTTCTTTCCATTTATCAATTTCCTCTGCTTATGAGCTAGCCTATCACTTAGAAAAGGTTAAAAAAATATGTACTCTGGGTATTTTGTCTTTACTTTTATGGATCTTTTCAACAGAAATTGTGCTGTAGTATGTAAGTAATGATAAAGTAAAAGTTTCATGCAAAAAAAAAGCTGTAAATTATTAAAATTAAATATTTAAGCTTCAACTAATTAATAAGTTAATGGAAGTTGTGGTCTTGGCAGCCTAATGAGCAGTTAAAAAAGGAAGCAAGGTAATGCTGTCTTTGACAAAGGCAGAGTTTGCTACTGTTCCATTGAAAGTTTATTTTTTGTTACATGCTTTAGACTTATGATAAAAACTTATGAAGCTATATCCCATGTATTATCTGAAATATTTAAGCCCTAAAATGGACTACATCTTTCTCTTACAGAAGGTGGAAAATGATAGCTCCCTTGAGAGAAGAACCAACATCATTTATAATACCTAAAGTAATTTGAAAGAGCCTGAATAACATTTTTGACATTTCAGAAGGGATATATTATATTAACAGAGTAATTACATTTCTGTCATAGATGATACAAGTGTGCCACTCTGCCAGAGAATTCTCCCAAAACTCCTCAATTCATTGTCAAACAACTGCCAGATGGCCAGCATCACCATTTTTTTATGGGAAAAAAAAAATTCTGGGACAAAAGATCAGCTAGAGGAATCAGAAAATGTGAAAGAGAATAACTATAGAGATAAAATAAAGGATACATGAATATATTTTGGATTCTGTAGGTAGCCACATGAGTTCCCTAGTTATAGTAAAATAGTGTTTTAAAAGAATATTAATAATCCACCTCCACAGAATTCCCTGGCAAAGAAACCCTAAGTTGCCTAACATAATGTAATCTAATGAATTGGTGACAGAATTAGAAATACAAGTTAATATTTCTGACAAAACCATCAATTTCCAGAGATTGCTCCCCTTCACATCATTTTAGTTTTATTTCAAAAAATGCTTGTGGCCACAAAAACTTAAATTAAATTACAAGGTGATGAAAATTCTGAATGCAATTTAATTTGTATTTTTCCATTCCTTGTGGAACCAAGAAAAGAAATGAGAAAAATCATATTTAAATCCCTTAACTATTCCAACCCTTCATTAATAATTGTAAGTAAGAGCTTACAATTCTGGCTTATAACCTGAAGGCAACCACACAGATGCAAATGTAATATTTGCAGACTCCCTTCAAATAAGCAAACAACCAATACTCTCTCTACCTGTTAACATGTATTACAAAATTTAAATACGCTTATTCTTTTGCCTAATGAGGTAAATTTCATTAGATTTGAAACCAATTTTTTCTACTCCCCTCCAGTCTGTCTACTATTTATTTATTTATTTATTTTGTAGAAGGTAAAAGAGCATGGAAGTTTGTGCATGAGATTTTTTTTTTTTTAAAACAGGACAGACCTGAAAGTGTTGCAGATCATTTCCATTCAATAAGTTGGCCACGCATAACTGCCAAGAATGATGGCAAAACTAGGTTCGCTGCGTGTACAAGAGGAAGAGAAGGGTTAATTTCTGCCACAGCTAGAATTGGTAAACTTCTCCAAAACCTGGAGAATCCTTATTCTGAGATGGAAAGACATTAGTAACCAGACGTGGTTTGGAAGCTTAGGAAGTGATAAATCAATATATCAAACTAGAGCGGAGGGTTGGCAGAAGGTTAAAATGAGGAACGGACAGTAGTCTGCAATGAGGAGGTCAAGAGGAGGGTTTCAGGATCCACATAGTAAAATCCACTTCTGGGCACAAACAAATTTTATTACTGTCTGTATTCTAGGGGTCTGGCATTCCAAGAAATGTAACACAGTCGACATTTGTATAATAAATTAAACTCATACTGTAAGTACATCATTTTTTTTTTTTTTTTGAGAAGGTATCAGGGATTGAACCTGGGACCTCGTGTGTGGGAAGCAGGTACTCAACATTGAGCTACATCTGCTCCCTGTAAGTATGTCTTAAAAATGTCTGAGGGCCTCTGGCAGGTATGGAATAGGTTCCTGTTCCTAAGACTTCCTCATTTTAAAGAAAATGTTACAGAATTTTCAGCTTTTCGAATTAGTAGCCCTGAAACACTAATTTGTTTGTTTATAGAATTTGGATTCTTAATATTAAAGAGCCTTCAAGTTTTGGTATATTAGCACATTTAAGGGGGTAGTTGGTATTACTGTCTCGCTCTATTGGCATCTTAAATATCTTAAATAAACATAATAAATATATAAACAAATTCAAAAAAGTGGGAGAAGGGAAGAAAATAGAATTTCGTGGTAGAAGAGCAAAATCAGAGGATTTCTCAGAATCTAGAATTAAGCTGAAAAATACAAACTATTGAAAGTTGTCATTGACGTATACTTGCATTGATGATCTTAATGTCTTCTTTATTAAAATATTTTAACTCTGATATTTTAACTCTAATTCTAATATTTAGCTCTGATTTTATCATAGTAGAGAATTTACTCTACAGGAAATTCCCTTTATAACCAATTCTGCAATCTAGAGGGGTAGGTCTACACATAGATTTTGCAAACAGCCCAAGGGGACAAATAGTCTTACATGAAACCATGTTGAGAAGTCCTGATGTAGTAGATGAATCGATAGTGCATGCTAACAAAGCACTTTAATGTATATTCTCATTCAATTCTTATGTAACTATGTAATTAAAATATGTAGTAACATCCCATTCTCGGATAGAGTCAGTTTGCTCTGGTGCAATTTATACTTAATCCCAGGTGTGCTTCATTTTGGTCCAAGACAATTTCGATTGAGTCCCAGTAAGTCTCTGACATATCTTTCAATTTGAACATTGAGGGTTTCACTGTCTTTGAAGTATCTCAGTTTATTTACATCCAACCAATTGTTTCTCCATTTTCTTTTTCCTATCCCTCAAAAGCATAAAAAATGTGAAATTTGTCCAGACCATTTAAAAATAATCAGGATTCTTTATAAATTCCAACTTGATTTCTCCTCTTCTCTCTAAAATTGGCTTCCTGTCTCTCCTCTCCTCTTAAATCCATAAAGACCTGTATCATCTGTAAATGTTTTTGAAGAATTCTTAAGAAATTTATATAATTCTTCAGTGTTTAGATTACTTTGTGAAGATCACTTAGTAACTGCAAAATATTTATCAGCAAGCCTTTTCCTCTTCCCCTCCCCTCCCCTCCCTTCACCCCTCCTGTCCCCTCCTTTCCCCTCCCCTCCCTCCCTCCCTTCCTCCCTTCTCTCCCTTGCCCTTACTTTTTATTTATAGTTCTATTACTTGGATTTATTTATATATTTACTCCCCGCCCCGCATCACTTGTGCTCACTGTCTGCTTTCTGTGTCCATTAGCTGCACATTTCCTCTGTGTCTGCTTGTGTCCTTTTGTTGTGTCATCTTGTTGTACCAGCTCTCTACTGGTGTGGGCCAGCTTGCCCTCACCAGGATACCCCGGGAACCGAACCCAGGGCCTCCCATATGTTACATGGGAGCCCAACCACTTGGGCCACATCCGCTTCCCTATTTGGATTAATTTTTAACAAAACATTTATTTATTTATCCTTTTAAATAAATATTTAAATGGTTTCAATATTTTAGAAAGATAAAAAGGAATGCAGTACAAAGTCTTCCTTACACTCCTGTTCCTCTACTCAATAATATCCATCCCCTGCCACCATTCAGCATTTATTATTAATTTCGCTTTTATTTCTTAATATAAACCTCACCTACAGATTTGGGCATACAAAAATACTATACTTCTCTGCCCTTCAATTTTATTTTCAGTGAAGTGGCACTAAGATTTATGTGGCTACATATGATATTTTAATAAATAATAGGAAATTGGAGGGATTCATTGTGTGACAGCAGATATATTCACAATAAATCCAAGATACACTGTCATCCATTACCAAAACTTCTCCATCACCCTAAACAAAAACTCTAACAATTAAGCATTAACTCTGCATTCCCTACTCTCTTCTGGCCCCTGTATTCTAGTTTCTAACTGTACTAGTCAGTCAAAGGGATGCTGATGCAAGTTACCAGAAATCTGTTGCCTTTTATAAAGGGTATTTATTTGGGGTAGAAGCGCACAGTTAACCAGGACATAAAACATAAGTTACTTCTCTCACCAAAGTCTGTTGCCATGTGTTGGAGCAAGATGGCTGCCGATGTCTGCAAGGGTTCAGGCTTCCTGGGTTCCTTTCTTCCTGGGGCTTGTTTCTCTCTGGGCTTAGCTACTCTGCTCTCACCACAAGGCCAACTGTAGACTATCAGGCAAATGGCTCATCTCTCTTCCCTGGGCCTCTGCTGTGTCCAATTGGGCCTTCTCTCCTTCCTTACCTATCTGCTTCTCTATGTGTTTACTTCCCAGGCTCCAGGATCAAAACTCCAAACTCTCTTCTCTGCAGTGAGGTTTCTCTGTGAGTCCCTGCCCTCCAAGGGGGCAGGGACTCAATGTCCTACTGATGTGGCCCAATGAAAGCCTCAATCATTGTTTAATCAATTAAAAGTGAAACCTCTGAATCCAATATAATCTAATATGCCCAGAGGAACAAACCAGTTTATAAACATAATCCAATATCTATTTTTGGAATTCATAAACAATACCAAACTGCTACACTAACTATGGATTTGCATATTGTAATTACTTCAGACTATTTGTCTGACTCTAGTCTTTAGATACCAGATGGGTGTTCCAGTGTTCTTCATGGATCATTGTAAGAGTATCAGTTTCCTGACGAGTAATTAATCTCAGCCAGGAGGCTAAAACTCATATAGAGTGTCTGCACCTGCCTCGCTATCTTCCTTGTTCTGAAGTCTACTTTGTCTAAAACTAATATAACTACTCCAGGTTTATTTTGATTAGTACATGGTGTATCTTTCTCCATTTTTTCACTTTTAAACTATCTGAATCTTTATATTTAAAGTTTGGTTCTTGTAGACACACAGTTAAATTTTGTTTTTTGTTTATTTTTGTTTTCATTTTTTTAATCCAAACTGACACATTGATGTTTTTAGGTCATTCACATTTAAAGTGATCATAGAATTAATAGGTATCATCTTTGTAATTGTATATCCATTTGCTGTTTATATCTTTTTGCCTCTCTTTTTCTGCCTTGTCTTTTAATTTAGCATTTTATATGTTTTCATTATATTTCCTATCTTGGAATATTGTTCATATTTCTTTTAAAAATTTTGTAGTTGCTTTAAATTTAAAGATATATTTTACAATATACATTTTTAAAGAATTGAAGTCTATCTTCAAATAATGCTATACTGCTCCATGTGTAATGCAGGTGCCTTACAACAGTGTTTCCAATTAACTCCCTCCTTTCCCTGTGACACTGCTGTCATTAAGTTCACTTGTCCATGTGCCAAAATCACCCAATAAATGTTCACTATGATTGCTTTAAACCAGGGGTTCTTAACAAGGGGTCCATGGGCCTGAATTTAAATTCAAAAAAACATTATTCTTGTGGGGATGTGTTGGTGCGGGTGTGATATATTTATTAAATAATACACAGAATAGTGTGGACTTAATAAGGGGTCCGTGGTTTTCACCTGACTAGCAAAGGGGTCCGTGGAACAAAAAAGGTTAAGAACCCCTGCTCTAGTGTTGTTCTTTTGGCTCCCCTTCTGTCTTTGGGGTTTCCCTTTGTATTAATCCTCAGAGAGTGTGCATATCTTACAGCTTTTTAAGCTGTAACCCACTATTATACTGTAGTTTTTTGGGTGTGAGGGAGGGGGACCATTCCACAATCTTTTGATTAAGTCTCAATTTTTAGTGTTCTGTGTTTTGGAGATGTGGCCTTCACAAGTATTTGTGTCCCTCCTTGGTTTATCGCATTTTCCTCCTGCCCCTCCCCCACTCCCTTCCTTGACTGGAGCATTCCCAATCTATTTCTTTGAAACCTGGGCCCTTGTTGACTTCTTTTTCTCTCCTATTTTTTTTTTTTTCCGACTTCTTTTTCCCCTGTTGATTCTTAGATAAGAATGTGAGGTGAAGTGGGCCGGAGTCGGGAGGAATTCCCTTCCTGTAGCCAGGATATATTTCAAAATTGTGCTCTGGTTAAGTAGCACAATTTCTCCTGGAGAGTACACTTTTTTATGGAGAAGGTTCTGGGCCTGTTTCACAATGGTTACTCTTTCCCTACCCATACCAGTGCCAAGAAGGGATCTTTTCCCATACATTCATCATGAGAAGCTGGTCCATGAAAGTGGGGGGGCCTCCCTAAGACTGTGGCACCCAGTTTAGTTTTTCACTCTTACAATATGCCACACTTAGCCTCCAGCAACTCATTAGAATTACCATTCACATGTTCCTACCAGTTTATGGCTTTGGTAGTTTCTGCTCCAGGTAAACAGATCTTAGCTGAGAAATTCTCTGTGTTCACCTGTTTTTTTCATCTATTCAAGTTGTGCACCTATTTTTAAATTTGGGTTATTTATTTATTTTTTGTCAGGCTCTGGATACAAGTCCTTTATCAGATATGTGATTTGTCAGTTTTTCCTCCAAGTCTATGGCTATTTTTTTGTATGTTTGTTTGTTTGTTTGTTTTTTAGGCAAGGGAGTAAAGAGTTTATTAAGAAACAAGAAAACAAGAAAAGTACGTGGTCCATGCCGAGGCACGGACCGCGGGCATACTGCAGAGTGAGTGGCACTCGCCAGGCCCCAGGTCAGCCCTTTTTAAAGTCTTTCCTTCTTCCACTTCTTGATGTTGGGAGCAGGGCCCCAGCTGTTTGCTGTTCTGATTGGTTGCCCCACCTGTCATTTCTCAGGGAGCCAATGGTGAGGTATGGTTTGTCTTTTTTATTTGCTAAAGTATATTTCAAAAAGAAGGAATTCTTAGTGTCTATGAAGTCTAATTTATCATTTTTCCCCTTTTTTAGATTGTGCTTTTGGCAATATATCTAATAAAACTTTTCCTAATTCAAGGTCAAAAAGATTTTCTTCCATGTTTTGTAATTTTAACATAGAAGACCTATTATAACTTTTAAGTTTTTCATTCAGGTCTATGATACATTTGAAGTTAATTTTTTAATATGGTGAGAGGTATGGATTTATTGTCATTTATGGGCATATGATTATCATATTGTTCCAGTGTCATTTGATGAAAAGATCATCCTTTCTCCATTTCACCTTTTAAAAAAAAATTAGATACCCATATATGTTTGGGTATATTTCTGGACATTTTATTCTGTTGCATTAATCTGTTTATCTATATTGAGGCAATATCATATAGTCTTGGTAACTGTAGCTTTATAACAAGTCTTGAAGTAAGGTAGTGTAATTCTTCCCATGTTGTTCTTCTTTTTTAAAGTTTGGACTGTTCTAGGCTCTTTGCATTTCCATATGGATTTTAGAACCACCTTGCCAATTTCTTTAAAAAATGCACTATGTAATTTTTATTGAGATTTCATTGTATTTTTATACATCAATTTAGGAATAATTAGCTTCTTAACAGTACTGAGTCTTCTGATCCATGAACATGATATATCTCTACATTTATTTAGATCCCCTTTAATAACTTGCAGGAACGTTTTGTTGATTTTAGTGTATAGGCCTTGCTTGGATTTTGTTAGATTTTCCCTCAATTATTCCATATTTTTAATGGTACTTTAAATGTTAGTTTAAATTTTTTTCAATTTCCAATTTTTCATTCAAAGTGTATAGAACTAAAATTGATTTTTGTACGTTGTTTTTGAATTCTGCAATTTGCTAAATTTGCTTATGAGATTTTTTGGCCTTTTTTGGTAGTTTCCACCAAATAAAGACAGTTTATTTCTTCCTTTCCAAATAAAGACAGTTTATTTCTTCCTTTCCAATCTAGATGCCTTTCTCTTTCCTGGTTGAAATGACTAAAACTTCCAGTACAATGATGAAGAGAAGTGATCTATTCCTGATCTTAGGGAGGAAATGATTCAATCTTTTACCATTACATATGATGTTGATGTTAATTGTAAATTTTCTGAAGCTGTTCTTCATCAGTTTGAGGAAATTCACTTCTATTCCAATTTTGCTAAGAGTTTATTTTTTTAATTGAGTAGATGTTAGATTTTGACAACTGCTTTATTTACATGTATTAAGATGATCATACGGTTTTTTTTTTTGTTTTTTTTTTTTACCTGTTAATATCAAGGATTATACTTGATTTTTGAGTGTTAAGCCAATCTTGCATCCCTGGGATAAACTTAATCATGATTTATTACCCTTTCCATTTATTATTTGATTTGATTCATTAATATTTTGTTGAGAATTTTTAGACCTATGTTCATTAGGGATATTGGTTTGTAACTTTCTTTCCTTTTAATGTCTTTGTCAGGATTTGCTATCAGAGTAATGCTGGCCTCCATGAATGACTTGGGAAGTTATCCCTCCTCTTCAATTTTCTGGAAAATTTTAGGTAGCATTAGTACTATTTCATCCTGAAATGCTTGGTAGAATTTCCCAATGAAACCATATGGGCGTTTTCTTTGTGGGAATGTTTTGACTATAAATTAAATTTCTTTAATAGATATAGATCTATTCAGGTTATTACTTCTTAAATGACTTTGGTAGTTTGTATCTTTTAAAGAATTTGACCATTTAATCTAAATTAGTAGTTATTTGCAGTGATGTCACATCTCATTCCTAATATTGGTAATTTGTTCTCTCTCTCTCTTTCTTTCCTTTTTTTTGGTAATTTGTTCTTTGCCCCCTTTTCTTGATCCATATGGCTAGAGATTTATCAATTTTATTGATCTCATTTTCTCTAATGTTTTTCTATTTCCTATTTCATTGATTTCTACTTTCATCTAGACTATTTCCTTTCTTCTACTTATTTTGGATTTCATTTATCTTCTTTTTCTAGTTTCTTCAGGTAGAAGCTAAGGCTATTGAATTGTGACCATTCTCATTTCTAATATGGGGGGTGCATGGTTTAAAGTTCCCATGAATCATTGTCTTAGCTGCATTCTACAAACTTTTTATGTTGCTTTTTACTTTTATTTCATTCACAATACTTTCTAATTTACCTTTGACTTATTCTTTGACCCATGTGCTATTAGAACTGTTTACTTCTAAGTATTTCTAAGTTTATTTCCAAGTTTTGATGGATTTCCAAGATATTTTAAGTTGCCAATTTCTAAATTAATTCCATTGTGGTCAGAAAATGCACTTTGTATGTCCTAAGTCCTTTTATATTTACAGAAATTTGTTTTATGTACTAAGATATGGTTCATCTTGGTAAGTCAATTTTGTAAATGGAATATTGTGGCCTACTGCAAGTAGTGTTTTGTCTCTGTTTTCCTTTATTGCCTCCTCAAAAATATTGGGGAAGAATTTAGAAGATCTCTTTTTGTTTTGTAATATCACTTGGCTGTGACATGATATTTTTTCTCTCTAAACTAGTCATTTGAATTATACTCTCCTTAAGACACCTGCTTATATTTTGAGTTAGCATATCTTGGCTTCTTTAAAAAATGGCTTTCTAATTTCTTTACTTTTTTTTTCTTTTAAGCTTAAGACCATACTCTTTGGTTTGACATTTTACATCTAGTGCTTCATGATCTTTTTAGAAATATAATTCAGCTGTGGGATTGATTCAATTAAGTATCACCTTAACTTTATATTAAATATCTTTACTTGGAAATTTTCACCTGATTGGAATTTTCAACCATTATTTTTCCTTTTTCCTTTATGTTTTCATTGCTACATTGATGTATATCCTGTTCAAGATTATTATAATTTTATTTCTTCAAGAGAAATGTAAATATAGAGGAATTTTAGATGTGTTGTTTCATAGTAGGACTATTTTAAGGAAGATATCTTTATAATTGAATTTTTTCTTGTCTGAATTATATTTTTCTTTTTTCCTCATTTTTATAAAAATGTAAGCTTACAGAAAATCATACAGAAAAAAGAGTCCAATATTTCACCCTATTATGAACACATTACATTAGTATGGTACATTTTTTTTACAATTGATGAAAGAAAATTTTTATTATTGTACTACTAACTATAGTCCATTGTTTACTTTAAGAGTCACTGTGTTATATAGTCTTATGGATTTTTGTAAATTTATTCTAGTAACATATGTACAATCTAAAGTTTCCCCTTTTAACCATATTCAAATATATAATTCAGTGTTGTTAACATTCACAATGTTGTGTTACCATCACCATCATCCATCATCAAAACTTTTCTATCATCCCAAATAGAAACTGTACAATTTAAGTTGATGGACACTTAGGTATCTACCATCTTTTGGCAATTGTGAGCAATACCATTATGAACATCAGTGTGCAAATATCTTTTTGAATCCCTGCTTTCAATTGTTTATGAGTGTCTACCCCTAGAAGTAGGATTGCTGAGCCATATGACAATTCTATACTAACTTTCTTAGGAAAATGCACCGTTTTACATTCCCACCAACAATGAATGAGTTTTCCTGTTCCTTCATATCTTCTTCAATACTTGTTATTTTTCATTCTTTAAAAATTGCGCCATTTCAGTGGGTGTGAGATGGTGTCTCATTGTGGTTTTGATTTGTATTTTCCTAATGACCAATGACGTTGAGAATTCTTTCATGTGCTTTTTGGCCCTTTATATCTCTTCTGTGAAGAAATGTCTATTCAAGGCTTTTGCTCATTTTTACTTGTGTCATTTGTATTTTTGTTGCTGAATGGTAAACTTTCTTTGTAGTCTGGGTGTTAAACTTTTATCAGATATGTAGTTTCTAAGTGTTTTCTCCCATTGTATAAGCTATCATTTTACTTTCATGATAAATTTTTTTTTTTTCTTTTAAGAGGTACTGGCGATTGCACCTGGGACCTTGTACTTGTGACGCCCACACTTAACCAGTGAGCTACACCTGCTCCACGAAAAATACTTTTGATGCACACAAGTTTTTTAATTTGGTGAGGTCCCATTTATCTACTTTTCCTTTTGTTTCTTGTGCTTTGGTGTAAAATCTAAGGAACAATTGCTTAACAGAAGGTCCTGAAGATGCTTTGCTATGTTTTCTTTTAGGAGCTTACAATTTGTTTCTTAAATCTTTGATCCACATTTCAGTAGATTTTTGTATATGATGTGAAGTAGGGATCCACCTTCATTATTTTGCATATTTATATCAGTTTTCCCAGCACCATTTGTCGAAGGGACTATTCTTTCCAAATTGAGTGGACTTGACAACCTTGTTCAAAAATCATTTGGTGCTAAATGTGAGGGTTAATTTCTGAAATCTCATTTTAATTCCATAAGTCTGTATGTTTGTCCAACTAGTGATATGACAGAGATTTTCTCGAGTTCCCGGAGCTTACAAAAACCAAATAAAACAATGAAATTTTCCCAGTTTTTTCTAATTGGCTTTGCCTTGGCCAGTGCTCTCTGTCAGAGTTCAGCCCTCCTATCAGGAAGGTCAGCCCAAGGCAAATGCCAAGTGCAGAGTCCTCCCTATCTTTTCTGGGCCTATGTCTTGTCCTGGGCTGTGCTTGGGGGTTCCTGTTTTTACAAAAATTTGAATGCCACCTCTATACCCTAGGAAACAGATTCTCTCCCTCTCCTGGTGCTCCAACACTGGACTTAAAGCAAATAAACTTTACCCCAGTCCATTTTATTCTGTTCTTTCTTACACAGCTTTAGCTGTCCCAAACTGCTTTTGCTTGGAGGGCAAATTTAGGGCTGTGGCAGGGGGTGAGTTATAGAGGAGTTCCCTAGTTCAGTCTTCCCCATGTTGAAGGAGGCTTTAGACCCACAAAGGGAGCACTAGTTGGCTCCACAATACCCTGGAGAGGAGTGGAGGGAGGGGCCAAAAAGGGTGCCAGGGGCTTCTCTTATGGCTCTTTGAAGCTGTTTTCTTGTTTTGGCACTTGCCCAGTAAATGCAGGCCTTTAACTGTTTCCTTAGTTTTGAGAAAGGGTACTGTCTTTAAGACTCCTCTGCCACTTTTGCCCCAGTTGAGTTGGATAGCCAGGTCCCTAGCTATCTGAAATAGCAGATCAAAAGCAGTGATCATCTACATATCTCTGAATATTAGGTAACTAGGTTTTTATTCTCACCCAGTTTTGAGTATTTCACTGCTGCCTCCTGCAAGGTAGGAGAATTGGCAATGGCTGCCACTGCAGGGAAATGAAATTCATTGGCATTTTCTGCAATTTATCAGCTTCTTTCTCCCACCCTTCCCTGGATGCTGCACAGTGTTCTATGAGATTCTGGAGTTTCAAATAGTTGATTCAGAGAGTTCCTGCCTGTTTAATATTATTCTGGTGGAAGGGCTGATTCCTGGGGCTTCCTACTTCCTCATTTTCCCACACTCTGAATTATTTTTTAATATCTATAACACAAGCTACGGAGAGGCTCTTAAAGCAATAATAATAGCCCTGCCATTCAAGAGAATGGCTTCGTTTCTGGTGAAATGATATACATAGAAATTAGAAAAAGAACTGCAAATATTGTGTGGTATTAACAATAAAGATTTTATATGAATCTAAGGTAAAGCCTATTATTATTCTTCATTGTCTGTCAAGATTCCCATATCTTTTATATCTGATGTTCATGAGCCTTCCCTTCTTCTTCATCAGTGATAACAAACTACCACAAAGCAGGTGTGCATGAAAACAAATACTATGGATTTGTGAATATATATTACTCATAAAAATACAAAGGCAATAGTCTACATTTAAAGGGTACTGCATTCACTTTGAAAGTGAGAGTGAAACATGCTTTTGATTTTATCTCTAGGA
>JAQZBX010030089.1:0-26975 GCA_029593785.1 Cabassous unicinctus | reverse complement strand
TATTTATGATTCACCCCCCACCCCTGCCCCCGTTGTTTTGCGCTTGCTGTCTGTTCTCTGTGTGTTCTTCTGTGTCTGCTCGTCTTCTCTGTAGGCAGCACCAGGAACTGATCCTGGGACCTTCTGGAGTGGGAGAGAGGCTCTCAATCTCTTGTGTCACTTGAGCTCCCTTGTCTGTTGTGTCTCTTATTGTCTCTCCCCTGTGTCTCTTTTTGTTGCATCATCTTGCTGTGCCAGCTCTCCTGCACTCTGCGTAGGCCAGCACGCAACATGGGCCAGCTCACCTTTCACCAGGAGGCCCCAGGAATCGAACCCTGGACCTCCTATATGGTAGATGGGAGCCCAAATGCTTGAGCCACTTCTGTTTCCCAGGATTTACTTTTGACAAGATAATTTTGAAGAGAACCCCTCTTTTCAGTCTGTATGTGGAAAACGATGTGTGTGTTTCTGAGTGTGTTCATTTATAAATAAACTAGCCCATTTTCAGATAGGGGATAGGGAAAATATGGGAAAATTGATTGGCTTTGTCCAAATATAGGAAAGCCTTATTTAAAAGTAGCGATTGTGATTTGGAAGCAGCATATTCTTAATGCAAAATGCAATTATCTGCATTTATAATAAGCACAATAAAGAAAACGGCACTTATGAGACATTCAAGCTGGGTTACGCAGGAAAAATTAGGGAAGCTGGTTTTCAGTTAGGCTGGGACTCATTATATTGCTGTAGTCAGAGCTGGCAAAATGAATATATATTTTTCCATTTGAAGACAACCTGAAAATAATACCAGTTTTAATGTAGACATACACATAAGAAAAAGGAACTTAAAAAATTTAAGCACATACTGTGCTCAAGGTGTAAGGCTGGGAGCTCTACATGTATTATCTCATTCAATCATCACAATAATCCTACTAGTTATTGGGGTATTATTATCTAATAGAGAGGGAAATAAAACGTAAGAAAGGTTATGTGTTTGGCCAAGTTTGTTACCTTGAAATATTTTTCTGGGAATGCAGTGAAAGGTATATTAATTAATTAATTCATCAGAGGTCATGAAACTAGTAAGTAGAATATCTGAGATAGGAAACCAGGCATGTCTGACTGTAAAGCAACCTCCAGCTTTACAATATGACCTAAGAATGAGAGGTTGGAGAACTGCCTTCTTAGTGGCCCTTCTCAAAGATACCTGGGTATTAATATTTTGTCATAGAAGAATGTCAATTGAATAAGTCAGAAATAATGAGAATAACATTTTTTTTTGCCGTGAAATTCAATAAAGCTCCTTTATTTTCAATAAGATAGTCTGTAGACATTATTTTTCCTGAACTGACTGCCCGGCAAAGTTTTCTCACTACCACTCTTAACTGTGCTCTTCCTTTTTTCTATATTCAACAAATAGATAAACATTGAGTAGCTTCTTAATGTTCCGTATGAAGAAAAAGTTTCATTTTACCTTCAATTATATCGTTATTTCATTCCTTAAGCTGGCCTCATAAATCATACTAACTGACATCTCAGGTACTAATACTTCAATTTGCTGGTGGACAGCTGAAAATCAAATATTATTTAAAACCACACCCACCTCACACTGTGCTTATTTTCTCATTGCTGTTGCTTTTATTCCCATCTAGAATGGTTTCTACTATTTCTCTGCATTTTTAATTTTCCCCTTCAAGATCTAATGCACTTTCAACCTCCTCCTTATTTTTCCAGCTATTCTAGTATTTCTTCTTTTTCTTTGTACTTAGAGTAGGGACTTAAAGTTTAAGTACTTATCATATGACAGGTATTGTAATGCCATTTATATATTTTATCTCTTTTAGTCTTTACTACAATCTGTAAAATAAGGTGTCATTATTTTACAAATGAATAAACTAAAGTTCAGAGATAGAGATGTAACTTGCCAAAAGTCACAGAGCTATTCAAAGCTGGAGCCAGGATTCAAAACCACTGTATAGCCTATTACCTGGCTGGTTTTCAGTTAGGCTGGGACTCATTATATTACCTGGGATTACCTGGGATTCTTGTTAAAATGCAAATTCTGATTCTGTAGAAGCATCCAAGAGTCTGTTTCTAACAAGCTCCCAAGGGATGCTGATGCTTCTCTTCCTTGAACCACACTTTGACTAGCAAGCATCTAGTCTATATAAATTATTGATTATATGTAATAATGTATTATTTTCTAATTGTTTTCTATATGTATACTTTATTTCCCTAAGTAGGGATTAGACTTCTTAATGGCAGAGATTCTTTTATAATACCTAAACACCTCGCTGAAGTATGGGGATGGGTGAGAGAATGTGCTAAGTAAATACTTGTTTGATACATATAATCCCTCAAATATTTTACTAAATAGAAAAGCAATATATTATACAAGGAAGCATAATCATCTTCTGAATTTAATCTTCCTAAAATGAACCATTAATTTACTAAATAACAGCTAGTTGTTTACTCTGTGCCAGGCATTATGTTAATCTTTAATAATTTAAAGATTGATACTTATATAAAACCCAGATAAAAATGGTCACATAGCAAGTGGTCAAGCCAGGACTCAACCCAGCACTGTCTGATAATGAATTTCTTCTCTGTGGAGGTCACAAACTGGCTATCTGAGACACCTCTTACCCACAGACATGTTTTCTTTACATCCTTAAAGTGTTTAAAAAAATAAAGCTAAAGGAAAAAATCAGGGGATTTCATATAAGTAAATGAATTTTCAATTTCTTTTCTTAGAAAATCTGGGAAATCTGACTGCATTAGGTCCACATTCCTGCATGGCAACAATTAGCTAGAGCTGAACAGTGGCTGTTCCTCTAGATGAGGTATCTGTCATTTGTTACCTGTCAGGCCCTTGGAGATATTTGTGTTTGGGACTGCTGTTCTACACTCCACAGAATGTCTTGTTACAGTTCTAATTCTTATGTTTATTTCAATTTTTAGAGTCTTTTGTCAAGTCTTGTGAAACTGAATAGTTTGACCCTAGCTAGAAATTGCTTCCAGTTATATCCAGTGGGTGGTCCATCTCAGTTTTCCACCATCTATTCTCTAAACATGGAACACAATCGAATCAATAAAATCCCGTTTGGAATTTTCTCCAGAGCAAAAGTATTAAGTAAGCTGAATATGAAGGTAAGCCTCTATTTCTGTTGGAGGGGGGAAAAGTGCAAAAAAAAAAAACCCTCTCACTCATACTTCTGCTCATACTTATGATTTCTCCATTGGTGTAAGGAATGGGTAACTGGTACTTTGCTGATGGAGTTTAAACTGATAATTAAGGGTACTTCAGGGCCATTTGTACTAGATGACAAATATATTAGAACTGCACATACCCTTATATGTTTGTCCTAAAGAAATAATCACGAATGTCCATAAAAGTATAGCTGTAGGGATATTTATTACAGAGCTATCTGTTTGATTGGTACCAACTTATAGTAATATTAATAGGGATTTAATTTTTAAAAAGTAATATGTCTTCAATGGATTACAATGGAGCCATTAAAAATGATAATCTAGAGTCGAAGACTATTGAATAGTTGACACGTTCACAATTTATTAAGTAGTAAAATAAGTAAGAATCTTTTCCCATGCATGCTTTTTAAAAGCTCTTGTAAATATGCTTAACAATATATTAAATATCTATATATTTATATAGATACATATAACCAGTGCTTACCAAAATATAATGTTTATCTTTGGATGTCAGAATTATTTATGGGTGATTTTTATGTTTTCTTTGTTTATATATTTTACAATAAAAAGTTTCACATTTGTAATAACAACAAGTTCTATTGCAAAAAAAAAAAAGAAATAAAAAATCATCTAGTTCAGTGTTTTAATTTGTAGTAAACAAACTTTAGGCCCAGAAAAGATATACTGAATTTGCCACACAGCTAATTCATGGCTGAGGTAGGACTCCAGGAAACTCAGGTTTCCTGCTTCCAGGCATAGTGTTCTTTCCACCATATCACACTACATTCTTTTGTCTCTGATGAACTATTTCAACATAATGTGATTCTCTAAAATATAGTCTAAATTTACAATTTCCTGATTCTCTTCATTTGTTCATAAATACAATATTGTATATCTTTTATGATGATTCTTTGAAAGTATGTAGTAAGTGATCAAGTGGAAATTCAAGATAATCTTCCAGTCTTAAGTAGAAAATTTGTTGTTAATCAGTCTGGTTATTTCAGATTTAGTAGTGGTAATGCCATTAATTCTGAGCGTTCAGTTTGTAATGAAAGGCTTAGAACATAGTGGCCCAGATGTTCATTAGTTTTTGTATTTTATTGTACATTTTTATAGACATGATGTTATTGCAGTGTTTTTAGCTTGGAAGCATTTGCTGTTTTCAATGAAATAAAAATATAACTTTGCATAAAACTTTGACTTAGTTTTTCTTCAAATATCATGACCAATGTTTAACAAAACTTTTTCTTGAAAGATGTCAAAATGAAATCTGACATTTTCTTTCTGGAAAAGCACTAGTAGTAAATTTTTTAAAACCAAAATGTTTTATCACACTATAACTATCAAGAGTTTAGATATAGATATCCTTCTTAAAATAATAAGTTTAAATACTATACTAAAAGAAAATTTTGGTTTAGAAAGGGATTTTGGCCACTTAGGATTTCTTTTACAGATGATTTTGTGTAAAATAAGACAAGAAAATCATATGTATTGCAGAAAAATTAGAAAATATAGATTATCACAAAGGAAATAAAATAATCCCACCACTGAGAGGTAGCATCACTGTTAATATATTAGCATATAATCATTGATACCCAACTGGGATAGGGTAGCTGAAGGTCCCCTCCCTATACCCCCCAACGCACAACAGTGTGGCAAGAGTTGTTGTTAATGAAAGTGTGCTTTACAGATGAATGATGTGGAGGCAGGATAAAAGCTAGTATATCACTGGTATATATTTCACTTCTTTTTCTGTGTATGGCAATATTTATTGTTTTAACCAAATTAGATGTTTCATCTGTCTTTAATAAATAAATGTTTTGACCCTCTTTTCTTATGGATTTTTAAAGTGACCTTGTAAAATTGTAGGTACTTAATTTGTACTCTACTGATTTAATTTGTTGTCTTATTAAGATTTTTTTCCCCTCTGCTTTACTGCCCAGCATCTCTAGAATTGCTGAGTTCATTTGGGTTTCCTCGTGAGTGATGATTAGATGTTTCTTTCTCCATAAATAAAGATATGTACTCATATGTGCTCATATCTTTATTTGATCATTCACATTTTATTCAGTGGTTTCTGTACATTATTGTGAAATGGGGAAACATCATATTTACCACTAGGATCTTTGAAATCACAGATGTTGCTCTTTATAGTGTATTTTTCCATTTCTATTATAGGTAACCATGTGGGGAACAAACTTCCAGTTTAACCTCAAGATTAAAACCTATTTACTGCAAGAAAAATTTGGGAGGCTTAGAATTTTTGTTGCTGCTGTTGTGTTTTGTTCCCCGCCCCCCCCTATATTTGGATATCAAAATGGGGGAATAAGGTTTTCTGTTTAAGAATTCTCTTTCCAAAGGAAGGGGTGTGTGTGTTTATCTTTGTTTTGTTTTGTTTTTTATGGGTTTCTGTCTTGAATGCTTTTTTATGTCTTTGCCAGGACAATCAGTTAACATCACTTCCGTTGGATTTTGGAACTTGGACCAGTATGGTAGAATTGAATTTAGCCACTAATCAGCTCACAAAGATCCCTGAGGATGTGTCTGGTCTCGTTTCTCTTGAGGTGAATATAAAAGAGATCCTTTCCACAATTATTCCACTTATAACTTTCAAATTAAAATAACATTTTTGTTTGGGTAAAGATCATAATTAAAAATGGTAGAGCTAAAGCATACAACCCTATTAGGATGATAAAATGTTGACATAATTCTTCTAGGCTCAGTGCTTCTGAGTTACTCTTGCCCCCTAAACAGTTGATAGCTTTGAATGCTATAAAGTGCTTTAAAAGAAAGAAAAGGACCCAAAACTTAGCATCTTTTAGTATATATTTTTTTTCTTAGCTCTGTTGAAAAACCAAAATTTTCTACCAAAATAATTATGGCTTCCTCAGACTGGCATTCAGAACCCTTTATCACCTGACTCTGGCTTACTTTTCCTTCCTAATTACCCACCTATTATTTTATTCACTAGTCAAATAGATTATTTTGTTGTTGTTGGAAAAATGATGTGCATATTTCCATCTGTGCATTCGGTCCTTTTGTTACCACTATCTAGAATACCCTCTTCTCATCTCCTTAATTTTTCTCTTTTAAAGTTTTTTTTCCCCATAATTAAAGATCCATCTCATTGTCACCTCCTCAGTCACGTATGAGTTCTCCGGCCTCTGAATTCTTAGAGTTTTATGTTTTCCCCATATGTTTGATAAAAAACACTAATAGTAAATGTTTTCTATTTCCCCTGTATCTATATATTTTTTTTTAATCTAATTTTTAAATTTTTTTAATATTTTACTTAACAAGGAGAAATAGTATGGTGTAATGTTTAAAAGCATGGGCATTGAAGTCAGACAGATCTGGGTGTAATCCCAATTTTATCTTTCTATATTTATGGATTTAACCTGCCCAAGCTTTAGATCCTTGGCTGTGAAATTGGGAATAGTATTTACCTCACAGGGTTGTAGTTAGGATTAAATGTGATAATTCATATAAAGCATTTAGTATAGTGCCCTGCAGCTAGCTGTTATTATTATTATTTTTTGGTGTTATTGTATATGTTTATTTTTTATGAGGTGGCATAACTTTGGAAGAAATAAATGAATATAAAAAATTAGCCAGAACCTTATATAGAACTTTCAACTATGTCTCCCTGCACCGCCCTAAATTGTAACTTCTCTGAGAACAAGAACTGTCTTCTTCAGCCTTTTTTACTCCCTTTCTTCATTATTTTGTAGAGTGCCTTGCAGTATAATTAAATACACTATAAAAACTGTATGGGTTTGATGCAGTCAGCTTAGAACTCACCTTCCTTAAATTATGGTTTGTAAGGAGTTTTGATAATCATTTTCTGGTTACATAGATGCTTAATAAATTTTAGACCACAAAATGGTTATATATAACTTCCATTCATGAATTGCCAAACATTTTCAATGATTTCTCTTTAGGTCCTAATATTATCAAACAATCTTCTGAAGAAGCTTCCCCATGGTCTTGGAAACCTTAGGAAGTTAAGAGAGTTGGATTTAGAGGAGAACAAATTGGAATCCTTGCCAAATGAAATTGCTTATCTTAAGGATTTACAGGTAAAACATTCTTGTGGTGGTTTTATAGTTATATGACTGAATTTCTTGGAATCCATTCCAAATTGCACATTTTTCTTAAGAATTTGGTATAATTCTTAGATCAGATAACTGTTTCTGTTACAACCCTGATAGGGGTGAGTTTTATTTTCATATAACCTATCTGCTTTTGTCTTCTTGACAAATTCCTTTTTTTTTTGAAAGAAAAGCATATCACTTAAGTGATTATCTTATTGAATCTAAATTCCCTATAAATTTATTTTATTGGCTTAGTAGATACAATATTTTAAGTTTATATAAATTGTAGGAGATATATATGTAACTGTCTTTTATTTTATTTTGTTGATCTTTTAGAAATTAGTTTTGACAAACAACCAGTTGACCACTCTTCCCAGGGGCATTGGTCACCTTACCAATCTCACACATCTAGGCCTTGGAGAGAACCTACTTACTCATCTTCCTGAGGAAATTGGTATGAACTCTTTGGATGCTTGACTCTGTACTAATAATTTCTCCATGTGTTCAAGCAGTATTTTGAAAAATATGACAAATTTACTGTTTGTCTAAACTGAGGTTACATCAGGCTCAAGATTTTTGTTTTATTGATTTCAGTGGTTGGTGGGTGGTTGGTTTTGATTAGGTTTCCTCTTGAAGTGTTAGGATAATATTGTACTTGAGAAGGTTTTAGAATACTTATATTTCTAATAGGTTTTGTATAAAACCTCAACTTAAAGAGAGTTCTTTTATATTTCTTCCAAATTTAAAAATTACATAGGCTTCTATTAATTTAATAATGTCATAAGCCAAAAAGAACATTTCCTATCAGATTTTAGAATTTATATTATATTTGAGACTATTAGACTTTTCCAAGTGTTTTCACATCCATTATTTCATATAATTAACATGACCACCTTGAATTTTAGACAGTGCAAGTTGTAATCCCATTTTACAAAGAGAGAGAGTTAGTCAACTAAGGTCACATAGCATGTAAATAGAAATTCTTAAATTAGTAATTTTATGTATTATAATCACATCTTTACCATGCTGTCCCAGAGGCACTATAGTTTAATGATTAAGAATGGATTTTGGAGTAAAATAGACAATTCAGAATTGGCTCTGCTGCTTGATTAGATTTTTGGCTTTGAATAAGATATGTAAACTCTTACTCTACATTTATTGTTTATGTATGTTCATGTATGAATGATATACTTCAGTAAAAAAGTTAATGAAAAAAATATACAGCACCAATAGTTGGCCATTATTTTTTTAGGGCTGGGAATACAATTTGGGGGAGAAAAAAAAAAGGTTGGCAAGACCCTTATAAGAAAAAAAACAAAAAGATATGTAAACTTCCTAAGCCTCAAGTTTCTTACTGTAAAATAAGGATGATAATGGTAACTTCTCATTTTTTTCCTTTAAAATGTTTTTAATACAAAAATACTCATACATAATTTTCCAAACATAACTTTCCACTTTCAGTGCTGTTTTCTTCCAACTGGTAATTCTCAAATCTATATTTTGGTATATTAACCTTCATAAGAAGATTTTTAAAAAATCTTACATTTAAATGAATTTATTACCTGCTAGGTGTTATTTTTAACAGTCACCTGCAACAGCACTATCAAATACTCCAAATTTTGAAGTTTAAATATTGGAAACATATGAAGCAACTTTACACTGTCATTTCTAGTATATTTATTCAGCTGACCTTATGCAGTTGTTTGAGATATTTGCCTAGAAACTAGAAAGTATGATGTCCTAAGACAATCTAAGGAAATTTTTAAAAACATTACTTAAGTTGATTTTTGGCTTACTCCCAAAATATGTGATAGTTCTCATAGTAAAGATTTATACCAAGTAAGAAAAATCTTTCTACAGAATAAAATTATTAATATGAAATTGTCACATTGTCTCCAACAGAAAAGTGGTTCTAAACACTTACTGTACAATAAACTCACCTGTGGACCTTTGAAAAAATATGTATGGATGCCAAGCTGTACTATAGAGAATCTCTGGAGATAGTGTATATGTATTTTCAAGAAATTCTCCAAGCTTGAAAAACAATCATAAAGGAAGAATTCCTCTTAATATTATAGGCTGTATTAAGAATTTGTTTTCAAACTTTACTGTATTTATCACTTGGGGAGCTTTAAAAATACTGATGCTTGGGTCACAATCTCAGAGATCCTGATTTATTTGGTATGAGATGGGACCTGGACATTGGGGTATTTTAAATCTCCCCAGTTGATTTGAATATGCAGTGTTTGAGATCCATGGTTGTAAAGCGTTTTAAAACTAAGAAAAGAGAATTAGAGGAAATGTGTATTTAGATACATAATGCCCAGGATAGCATCATGCCCAGTTGAACTTTCTAAAAACTTTATTTTTCCTTTGGCAATAATAATTGATTTGCCTTTTTTAAACAGGTACACTGGAAAACCTTGAAGAACTGTATTTGAATGACAACCCCAATCTGAATAGCCTTCCATTTGAGCTGGCTCTCTGCAGCAAACTTTCAATCATGAGTATTGAGAACTGTCCACTCAGTCACCTTCCACCTCAGATTGTTGCTGGGGGTCCTTCTTTCATCATCCAGTTCCTAAAGATGCAGGGTCCATATCGTGCCATGGTCTGATACAAATCGGCTGGTCCCAAACACTGTCAAAAATAGACTGCCATTATTGTTTCATATCTATATCTGTATCTATTTATGTAGATATTGATATATATGGCAGATTTATAAAGACTGCATTATGTGTTTCTGCTAATAGAGGAATCATAGCCATTTAGTTGTGGGTTTTTTTTGTTTTTTTTTTAATTCTGTACAAAAGGCTTATATAAGTTTTCTTTGCTGAAACTGATGTCTTTTTGTTGTGTAATTTGATATGCCAGTTTGCTTAAAACATCTGCCAACAAATTATGAAGTTATTAAATTTAAAGGACAGAGGTAGTATAGTTGACATACTTTCTCTTAGGAAAAATAGTGGGCAAACAATTTTGTTGCAACTTTTCATATACATTTTCCCCTTACCAATTGTCAGATCTTTATAGTATGATAGACCCTGAAAATAGAATTTTTCTTTAACTTATTTTGAGATTTGAGATTTAAATTTTATATATTGTTTACAGTCAGAGTAAATCACTGGATTTTTTTTTGAGGGGGGGTTGATTTGCTCTGTTTTAATCAATCAAATCTAGAATTTATATCCTCTGCTAAAGAGTTTGCATCTTGTTTAAATATTTAAAGATATTTGCTTGTTGAAACAACTGGCAAAATGAAAAGATGCAGTCAGAAATTCTAGAATGCCTTTAATTGTGCTTCTCTGACCAGTTGTGAAGCAAAATATCTGAAATAAGTCTTTGGGTGGGAAGAGGTTATTGAGACCGTTTCTAGTATAAATAACTTAAGTTTGGGGGACAAAAACGTGTGGTGAAAAGTTTCCTAGAAGTTGCAGATCCAATAAAGCTAACAGAATAATTTGGCAAAAACTAAAAAAAAAAATTTACACATAAACACACACATTCTATATATGTATATACAATGCTATATAGATATGTATTTATTATATCATAAACTTCAATAGGTAACTTTAAGGATTTCTCCCTATCCTTGTACAATGAAATGAATGTCTTTCTTTGAACACTGCAATATATGTACGTTTCAAGGTAATTTAACAGTGTACTATGGTTTTATATCTTGACTTGCCTGTACATTTTTCAATTCTGGAATATTTGCATCTAAGCACAATATCTTCACACTGTGCTGTATTGCTGCTGAACTAAATGCACTTTTCCCCACATGTGGGGCACTGGCTTCAAACAATTCAGTTCAGTACCATTAATTTTAATCTCATCCTTCCTTTCTTGGTGGTTGTTAATACAGTTATAGAAAAGAAGCACATTGCATAGAAGGTATTGATAGATAAGTGGAAGTTCTGTAAGATGTGCATGTGCTATTTGACTATTTGATATATTTTCTTTTGCTTTACTGTTTTTAAGGCTAGCAGTATTGTAAACATGTGCCCCCTATACAGTACTCTTACTTATGGTAGTGTCAGTCTAAGTCAATGTAATTATTGAGGAGACTAACAGAGCAAGTGTATTCTAGGTATCATCCTTAAAAAACACTTCCCATTTAATGAATATTATGTATAATTATGTATTGCTGCTTGTTTTTTGCCATTTAAATGGGCATTGTGTTTTAAACAAGACAGATCATTTTTGAAATAAGGCTGTAATATTAAGATAGAAATTAAGAGTGTAGTTTTGCTTTTCCTGGCACACAAATTCAGGGCTAGGTATGAGGTCAAACCTATATTCTTAATTGGCATTTTTATAAGAAGCAACTTAGAAATGGAAGGCAGGTGAAGATATAAAACCCTAGAATGCTTAAATGTGCTGTAAAACTATTGTAGATGTCACTGGATTTTACCAAGTAATATCCTTTCTTCTTTTTTCCATCTACTGTGGCTTTTCAGTTAAAATTTTGTTTATAAAAGGAATTTGTTTATTACAGCTCTACCTAGAGCTTGTGTGTATGTGTGTTTTTTTTTTTAAATCTCACATCCAGGTGTGTTTATTTGTCAAGATGATAGAACTTGAATTTTAAAGGCAGTAACCTGAAAGACCTTTTTCAAATCTTTTCTTTAAAAAAGAAAATTATGCTTATTATTTCTTAAAATGAAAATAGAAATGTTTTTTAAACACTTTGGTTCCCCTACCTTTATATTAGTCTGTTATAGAAGTATAGAATGATCATGATCTTATATGTAGAAATGATGCTACATGGAAACAATATATAGCTGGGAAGTTATAAAAGATTTTTAAGGAGCATAAAACATATGTCCTTTGTATGACTGCCACTTGAATTTCACTAGTCCATGAATTTCACTACTTCTACTGAGAAGTAGAAAACAGAATAGAAAGTAAGTAGAATATCTTTGTGAAATCAAGATATTTAATATATAAATAGTTTGAATATATTAAGGGATATCATTGAATGACTATAAGCTAATACTTTTTCTGAAATGCAATGGGATTAATTGGCATATCCAAAATTTTTCTTTTTCTTCTAAAAAAATTACGTTTAGTCTCTCCATGAGGCTCCTGTGATTAAATCAAACAAGAATGTCAGAGAGAGTTACACTGTAAAAACATTTCTTTAAACTTTGCTTTTTGTTAATGTAGTAGCAAATGGCATTGGCAATGCCAAACAGTCCTCCTTTTGTGGGAGTTTAATACTTTTTAAATCCCAAGTGACCATATCATACAGAAAGATGGGCTAACCGTTTATGGACTTTATACAAATGAAAATAATAGAAGACAGAAACTCTTGAACCTCATAAAATATTTATTTATACTTATATTAAAGGTGGTTGATGCAATTGAAATAAGCTCTCAAAATGTAATTGTATATTCCAATTAATCTTATCATATAGCCTGGATCATCCTAGTCTAGAGCTTTCCCTTCTTAGTTCTTAGGAGCAGCCAGACCCTCCCTAGAACATTCGAGTACTGAGGAACCATACCAGGTTTTACTGTCCTGGCTTTTCCTTTTCACATAAACTTCCCTCACTGCCTTACTCAGGTCATAACAGTTAAAAAGGAGACCCCCTTCTTTGTGGGAGAGTTCAGTGGCCTAGAAGATCACTCTATTAGATTGCACAATACTCACTAGTACCTAGGGAGAACAGCAAATCCACTAGGTCCAGGCTTGAGGCCTGAAGGCAAATATGATATGCAAATGCTACTTTACCCCCTCTCTTGGTACTCTTAATAAGGCAAAGGAAAGAGCTAGCTAAGGCCAATACTGGGTTTGCAAACTATTATCCAGAAGCCTCTGCAAAGCTTCACAGGCTCCTCAAAGGAAAATGATGGGAACACGGTGGTGACTACGGCCATATGTTGGTTTGCCACTCCATTTCCTTTAGGGTATAATGGTGCTGCAGGAAGTCCAAGTCAGAAGGCCAACAGGAAAATGATTTCCACAGCTTCAACAACTAGTTTTTTAAAATGTCTGCAAGAATGTATCCTTTTGAGAAATAACAGTCAAACCAACAGAAGGTTAATAAAGGCTTGATTTCATATACACACAAATTTGTTTATCTAGTTTTTCTGTGATAACTTTTGTCATAACCTTCAGTTTTTCACCTGAGTTATTTCTAAGCCATATGTATCAAGTCCAAATTTTAACTTGTAATTTAACAGAATTTGTAATTGTTTAACAATGAGTGAGTTATGATTGAGTGTGCACAAAGGGACACTTTTGAAATGGACCATCAATAGTTATGTTGGGCCAACAGGCATAAATCAGAATTGTCTCAGGCAAACCAGGATATATGGTCACTCTTCATGATTAAAGTTAGATGAAAGCAAACGGTACAATCCAAAATAAGCAGCGGAAGAATAAATTCCTGAAACCTACCTAATCTAATTAAATAGGTAACTTGTGAAGAATGGTTTCCATTTGCCAGTACTAGAAAGTGTACCAAATACCTTAGCTAAAACTTTTCTCTTGCATTATTCTTTTGGTTATTTTACCCTCTAGGAATAAGTTTGGGCAATTGGGAAAAGCATAACAATCTTTGGTTGATTATCAAATCTCTTAAGAATTTGAGTATTCAAGTATTGCAACATTGATTTGGTATCTAAGGGGGGAGTATCTTGAATGTTGTTATATCAAGAAAGCATTTATGAGAATGTTTTATAAAGTGGGTATCAGTACTTTGTTATTGAATAGAATGCCTTCTAAACCTAATAACACTAATTCTGAGAAAGAGGTATAGATTTATATTTAACTTTGAAAAATAAGTTAAAATAAAGTTTTTGGGGATTTGTAATTTTTAACTTGAAATTTTAAAATTTCATAAATTTTATGAGTTTAGGGAGCAGATGTAGCTCAAATGGTTGAGTGCCTGCTTCCCATGTACAAGGTTCTGAGTTCAATCCCTGGTACCTCCTTTAAAAAAAAAAACTTTTCACACTTGTTAATTATACCACTGACATTTTACATTCTCAATATAAACTGTGTTGAATGTGAGTTCCTTTTTGTAATCAGGACTTCAGCTGTATAGTAGTTTGTAGTGTTTTATATTAGGGACCTTTTAAAATCTGGTGGAAGGAAAAGTCTCCACTATTGAGAGTAGTTTGTACAATTAGTGGGCATTCATTCACATCATAGATTTGTGTATTTAGTATGAGAGTTTTTCAGCAGATGGAAGTAAATTGCCTTGTTTTAACAAAATCAATATATTATGTCAATTTTCTGATAGATGGAAATGGTCTTGAGGAAGGAGCATTTTGACCCCCCTCATAGGCACAAAGTGCTAGGTGGGCTAGTGGCAGTTCTGACTAGGGAGATTTGATCTTTGTGTAAATTATTAAAACCCATCCTAGTCATAGTAATTGAATATTATTTAAATTGCATTATAAAAATTTTATGTTATGGGCAGTCCTGAAAATGGTTCTACTTGGAAAATTTCAAGTCTTTGAATACTTTATCAGTGACCAAATTATTTAGATTTCTATGTTACCTAATTTACCTTTTATCTTTACTGATGTTATTTATATGGAGAATTTAACCTTCCACATGTCTGATCAGGCTTAATGTACAAGTAGCATCAGCCATTTTCTCTTCAGATTTTGTTATTCAGTAAATGTGTCTATCTGGCTTAAAACCTGGTGTCCATTATTATAGGGAGTATTATGTGTATGACTCATCTTTTATTTCTATTTTAGTCTTAATAGAAAAGTATATTGTATATTTTTTCCTCATTTAATGATTTTCTTTTCTCCCTCCCACCTCAAAATTTACTCTTAACAGAGTTTAGAAAGTTCTTTTGTAATTGTTAAATAAGAATGCAACAAAGTATTTTGAATGGTCCAATGCATGTCAGAATTTATTTTAAATTAGATGCATGATAATTTGTACAACACATAGTTGCTGTGCATAGTTAGGACAGTACAAAAATGAAAGTAACTGAAAATACTTGTTTGGTTTTTTTCTCTTAGAAATACTTAGCCATTCTGAATTATGATTCAAGGCTAAAAAGTGTAAACAGCCCTCAAAAGTGTGTGTTTAGCCTGAATTATATTGTTGATTTCTATGGGCTATATGAAAATTACTTTGCCTTTTTAGTAAGTTGTTCTGTAGTGAGGTATTCAATATAAATAATATATTTGTAAATGTTCTGCCATTGAGTCTTTTAAAAGATTTCCAATACTAAGTGTAGCTGAAACTGGACATGAAATCAATCTTTGCAATGTCATCAAACCAAAAAAAATGTGGAACTGAGAGAAATGACCTTTCACCTTCATTTAATCTTCTGGAAATCTTTGAAACAGCAAGTGCCATGCATAGTGTCTACAAAAATTGGTACACCAAAAGAATGCAACAAAGTATTTTATTGTCATTAGTGTCCTTCAATATAGTTGTTTGTATTGTTTATATTTACGATTTCTTAAAATACCAAACTATAGTGTTTGGTTTTTTTTATTACTGTTAAAGCATATAATGAATATATCTGATGATGAAGACTATCCTATCATGGAGATATTGAATTATTAGAAGTAATTCCCCCTATTCTCTGAACCAGTCAAATAGTATTTTTCATATTCTCCATGTGCCATGGAGAAAATTCTTTTTTGTTTTGTTTTTGTAACTTTCCTAAGAAAGTCTGATGAACTGCTGTTTAAAGGTGGTAACTGAAGGTGGAAATTCAGTGCAGGGTTCCTAGAAAAAGAAAGTTGTGATACTGACTGATTAAAAATTTTTGTTTGTGTTTAAAAAGATTTCATGAGAACAAAAGCTATAGGAAACTTTACCCACTGAGAACCATCCAATTGTCTGAAGAAAGCATCAGGGAAAGAAATAAATGAGTCCTATGTACAACATAATTAAATGTCACCCCTTAAGATTCTTTCAGCAGAATCTACCAAATGCCTGTTATGTGCTGGGTACTGTGTTTGATATGGGGATATAATATATTGGCAAGTATTACAGATATGATTCCTGATTTTATGACAATGTAAAGGAATTTTGGTCTTTGTTCTAAAGGTCATTAAGGGAGTAAGGGATTAAAACCTAGGGAGTGACACATGATCAATTAGTATTTTAAGATCACTCTTGCCACCATGAGAAGAATATATTGAGGAGAATCAAAACTAGAAGGTAAGAGACCAGATGGGAGGCTATTGGAGTAATTCAGGTGAAATATGATAGTGGCTTTGATTGAGATGGTAGCAATGAGATGGAGAGAAATAAGAACTTAAGGGAAGTTTAGGAGTTCTTGCTGATTGGATAAGGTAAGAGATTCAAAGAGTAAACTGGCTTTGCAGTTTAAGCATCTGGGTTTACTAATCTAAGGAACTTTGGGGAATGACCAGGTTCTTTTTGTTATTTACTTGGGGGTGGAGTAGGGAGAATATGTGTTCTGATACTTGAGACATTCACATGAATATATCATGTAAGCAGCCAGATACTTAAATCCAGTGCTTAGAAGGTGAGGCCTGGAAAAAGATAATACAGCATATAGATGGTAATTGAAGCAAGGATTCTCTAGGGAGAACATCTAGGTTGGGAAGAGGACCTGGGATGGGATCCTGATGAACCCCAACATTTAGCTTTTGTGTAGATAGGAGGCTGCTAAGACTGAGAAGGAGCTGTAATGGATGTGGGATGGAAACAAGGAATGTGGTATTTAGGAAGTAGAATAGCAAATTTCATTCAGAGTTCAACCTCTCAATGTATTCCTCTTCAATGCCATTTTACTTTCCACACCTATCTTTCTAGGATTCTCCCCTGTGCAAACAATTGCCACTAATTAGCCACATGTGGCTATTTTAATTTAAATTAAATAAAATTTAATTTCCCAGCCACACTAGTCACATTTCAAGGTGCTCAATAACTTCATGTGGATAGTGGCTACTGTGTTAGACAATGCAGATACAGAACATTTCTGTCATCACAGAAAACTATTGGGCAATGCTTTCTAGGTTATAACCATTTATTCTCTATAATTAGCTTTCAGTCCATACTCTGAGAGAGCGATTCCACTAAGTGCTTTTTCTTCAGATTAGGCCTTTGTGCAATTTTATTTCCTCAAAGAATCAGCGTGGAGAGTGCCAGATGGAGAATGTTAATGGCAGCTTTTCATTGTTTTTCCCAATCATCTTAACTTTCTTAAATTTCCTTAAATCTTCTCTCTAGAGATGTTATCTAAAGATTGAACTTTTTTTTTGCATTTCATGTTTTTTCAGTTTTTTTATTTTTATTTTTAGGAGGTCCTGGGGATTGAACCCAGGGCCTTCTATGTGGGAGGCAGGTGCTCAACCATTGAGCTACATCTGCTCCCTGTATTTATTTTTAATTTACTATTTTTTTTTAAAGATTTATTTTTATTTATTTATCCCCCCCTTGCTGCTGTGCTCACTGTGTCCATTTGCTGTGCGTTTTTCTGTGTCTGCTTGTCTCCCTTTATTGCATTATCTTACTGCGTCAGCTCACTGCACCGCATGGGCCATCAGCTCACTGTGCCACGCAGGCCAGCTTGCCTTCACCAGGCTTATTAAAGGCCATTCTAAAGCAACTGAGAACATTTCTTTTAATAAGTACTGATAAATTTTGATTTAGAGAGAATAAAAACTTAAAATGAGTTATGGATGTGCCTGTGTTTAGGGTGATGGCCATTTTCTTCTAAAATGTTTGGAGACTTTTCCTTCTGTGAGCATCAACTTAAATGCAGGTAATCTACACATCTTGGCCTTTGATGTCAACTTCAAAAGAACACAGTGTGGTACAGCCACAAAGTCTTCTAAGTAACCCCTAATTTATTAGAATTGCAGTTTGAGAACTAAAAGCAAATATTTCTAACTTTCTGCTTTTGTACAACTTTTACTTATCCCAGGACATAGTCTTGCCACATTCATTAGGCGCTATTATAGATAACTGAGAATCAGGATTTGCCTTTTTCATTATGTGCACACACACATAAACACACGTGTACATACATGCATACATACATATATTCTGTGTATATTCAATTATTTCTCTCCACAGAGATTTCAATTCTCCAGACTTTATAATACATTTGAATACCATGATGTAAATACCAAGGTTTAAAAATAAAGCACTAGGATAACATTGTGAATGTGATTAATCCTGCTGAATGGTATGCAAAGAGCAACTAAAGAGACAATGACAAATGCAATACCTGATACTGGATGGTATCTTACTAACGGGAAAAGACCAATAGAACATTATTGGGACATATGAAATAATTGGAATATAGACTGAAAGCTTGATATCAAAGTTAAAGTTCTTGAACTTCATAACTGTACTTAGGTGGTTAGCCTTGTTCTTAGGAAATGTACATGGAAGTATTTGTTAAAGGAGCATGGTGTTTACAACCTACTCATGTTTAGAAACTTAATAGATGGATGAGTTGATAGATGCATAGGTCGATAGAATGACATAGCAAATGTTAAAATTGGTTGTTTTGGGGTGGGGAGGGTTATGGTGGAGTTCTCTGGGTTTTGTATTAATTTTGCATCTGTCCTGTAAGCTTGAAAATATTTCAAAATAAAAAGTTTAAGGAAAAAAGCAGACTCAATTATATCAGATTGAACCCATATTCACTGCAAATAGTTCTCCCTAGGGAAGACTTGAAACAAATTGTGAGTTCAAAGGGAGTTTGTCTGTAGTTAAGTGCCTTAGCAGGGTTTTTTAAAAAATAACTTTTCTCCACTAAATACTATTATTTGTCCAAGAGTGAATTTTGAAACATTTTAGATTACTAGAATTTCATTTGTGCCACGACTTTCATTGAGGATTGCTAAAGACCCAGGTTACTTCAAAAACTTCACACAACCACCTTGATAATCTTTTTATTTTTATTTTTTTTACTTCTTTGTTTTTTAGTTATTTTTAGTTTTGAAAAAACAATTATTTGGTCTTTTAGTTTAATTTTTAAGGAGCAGTTGTGTATTATTTTAAGCAGTTAAGCTAATTTCATTGTCCCCTTGCTGCTCTTTGGTTTGTATGTAAATCTGACTTTATTACCTTTATTTTCATAATGAGGGAATATCTAGGGAAATTGAATGAGTTATACCAAATGAAGTGTGTCAAAATTGAAATTAGAGCCTGGGTCTTCTGACTCCCTAATCCTTATTCGTTCCACTCCACTATTGCCTCCCCATCTAAACCATGACATCGCAATGCCTTGATTGAACAAGGCTAACCAGGTGAAAGCTGTTAATTGGGTCCCCTGATAGGTTAGCCAGGTGAAAACCAAAGCAAATAAAACTCCTGCTTCCCCCCACTAAGAAGCTACTGATTTGAAAAATCCATCTATTGTAACAACTATAAATTTGAACAATTCAGATTGCATTCCACACTTCTTTCCAATTCTTTTAAACCAAATGCAAGATAAAAGTTATAAACAGTGCTAGATTTAAGTCTATATGTAAATTTTATATATTTAACTGCAGTTACTTTTCTTTGGGGATTCTTACATGTTTATGGGTGAATATTGACCAATCAAATTTTTGTTTTGGACAAAGTCAAGGATCAATACCTTTAGAGTTGGGGGTCTTTGAGGAAGATAAAACAGCCCCTGTTTTTCAGGAAGATAAGACATTATTTCATTTACTAGATTAACCAAATCCAAAGATTTTTAAAGTCATTTGGCTAATAAGTAGAACAGTGGAATTAGGGACTCAGTGCAGTGTTCTTTTGACTTGAATCACGCTGGCTTTATGAGGTTGTATGCCTAGCTGTGAACACATCCTCCCTTTTGAGGGTTCAGCTTTGGGAGAGAGAGGTTTGTAGCTGTGTGAGCAGTACTTAAGGAAGGGATCCTTCTGGCTAGCCAACCTGATCAGCTTAAACAAATCCAGGGTACAATGGTGTAACACGTGTTACGGCCAGATTGTGTTTACTTCCCAGACCATATCAGCCAGATGGTCCACAATATGTATAACTCCAAATTGAAATTATCTCAGTTGTCTTTTGTGGTATGGCTGACAGGTAATTCTGCATTCAAGTTTGTTTTGTTTTCCTATATCTTAGACTTGGGTATGAAGAAACAGTATATTCATTCAGCAAATATTTGAGCCCTCACTACATGCCAGGCATTGATCTAGGTGCAAGATATATTAGTGAATAAAACAGACCACAGTCCCTGCCCTCATGGAACTCATGTTCTAGTGGGGAAAGACAATGATAAGCATACTAAGTAAGAAAATTTCTAGCCTTTTTAAAGGTGGTAAATGCTATGGGGGTGGAAATGTTGCAGTTTTAAACAGAGCAGTCTGGGTAGGCCTGGGTAAGAAGGTACCACTTGAGTCTTATCTTACAGGAGAATGGAGCTAGCCAAATCTGAAGGAAAGGCATTTCAGATAAAACTAATATTTCCATATTTCAGGAAAAATGAGGCTTGTACAGCTGGAGCAACAAGTGAGGGAAGAGTAGGAAATAAAGTGAGAGAGTAGGGGATGCAGGGTACAGCAGATCTTGCTTGTGGGCCTTATAAGTCATTTTAAGGACTTCAATTTTTTACCCTGAAGGAAATGAGCTTTTGAAGTGTGGTTCTGCCACTACTAGCTGTGTGCCATTAGGCAAGTTATTTAACTTCTCTGTGCTTCAAATTTACTCGTACCTAAGAAGAGGGTAATAAAAAATGCCTAACTTAGTATTGTGAGGATTAAATTAGTTAATATATGTACAGTGCATAGCATAAGCTATTTTAGCATCATCTTTTTGAGCAGAGAAAGTATATTTTAAAACAATTTTATTGAGATATATTCTCATACAATACAATCCACCCAAAGTGTACTAACAATGGCTTTTAGTACAATCACAGAGTTGTGCATACATCACTACTATCAATTTTAAAACATTTTCATTACTCCAAAAAAGAAAAAGCCCTATCCCTTAGCAGTCACCTTTCAGTCTCTGTATCCTTCCCCAGTCATATATAACCACTAATCTAATTCCATCTTTATAAATTTATTTATATTTACAATTTATATAAATAAGTCAAACAATATGTAGTACTTAGTGCCTGGTTTCTTTCACTTAGCATAATCTTTTTTTTTTTTATAATTGAGGAAAGAATATTACTGTATTACTCTTCATGATAATCCATAGTTTGCTTCAGGTGTATTTTTGCCCGTATGCCACACTATTATTAACACTTTGTAATAGTAACATACAGTTGTTCTAATTCATCGAAGAACTTTTTTTTTAACTGGATACATATAATTTTTTTTTTAATCATACAATATGTTACATAATATATTTGGTTCATAGTAATGTAATCATACAGTATTTGTCCTTTTGTGTCTGGCTTGCTTCGAGAACATTCTTATATTTGCATTCTTTTATTGACCATACTCATAGCCCACAACAGGGTTCACTATGTTATACAGTCCCATGTTTCATGAGAAATAATATTTGCTTATGTATTTTCAATATCACTGTTGTGTTGAGAATATGCAGAGGCAGTGAGGAGTGGTTAGTGGTGCAAGGGTAGAAGCTGAGAGACCAGTTGAGGCAATTGTGGTAATCCAATGATGAATTTGATAAGTGTGATTAAGAAGGAGCCAGATTTTGAGGAGGGGCAAGATGGTGGCAGAATAAAGAGCTCCAAGAGTCAGTTCATTCTACAGTGCAGTTAGTAATCACTAGTGCTATCTAAGTCACCTGTTTGGCGGGGGGGGGGGGCGAGGGGGGGTTGGCAGGAGACCAGAAGAGCATCCTGCAATATCCTTGGAAGAACGGAAGGAGGAGACTGCCCATTTGCAGTGAAGATTTATGAGTAGAGCACTCCACAACATGGAGGCCAGTGCCCATCCCCTGCTGGTGGCGCAAGCCACCTTGGCAGCTATTCCCTGGCTGAAGGTGGAAGCTCCATTTCCCAAAAATGGAGGAAGAGATGGTCGGGCACCAATTTCAGCTACTGATTAGTAAATTCGGCCCACATGGACTAGAGTGGGCCTGTGGATCCATTGCCACCCCCCTGAGAGGACAGAAGGGACAGTGTTCCCTCAGCCTCTCCAGACAACTGCAGCTGCTTTCAACCTGCATGAACTAGATTATTGAACACATCTGTGGCTCCATCCCCATCCCTGACAGAGCAAGAGGAGAAATAGTGCTCCCTCACCCTCTCAGGGCAACTGCAGTCACTTTCAGCTTGCATGGACTAGATTGCTGGGCACACCAGAGGATCCATTCCTGCCCCTGGCAGGGGTGGAGGGGGGCCAGTGCTTCATCAGTCTACCTGGCAATTGCAGTCAGTTTTGGCTTGCACAGCTTTGTTGCTCCCACCTGCAGCTCCATCCCCACGCCAGGCAGGGGAGCTTCATCAGTCTCTGGGCAACTACAGATGGTCTTGGCCTGCATGGCTTGGATTACTGCACATGACCGTGGCTCTGTCAATACTGCTGGCAGGGGAGAAAGGTGGGAGAAGTTTCATTGGTTTCTGGGGCAACGTGAGCAGCTTCAGCCTCCACAGCTTACAGTATCAACCACACCCTTGGCTTCTATTCCACAACCAGCAGGGGAGAAAGGGCAAAAAACAGATGAAAAAGAGTGGAAAAAAATTCAGATTGGCTAAACACAAGCCAGTATAAAGCTCCAAATTAAGTTGAACCAAGTATCAAAGAGGGGCTGTAGCACAAAGCCATTCAAACAGAAAACCCTAGACTAGAGAGAAAAGGGGCCAAGAATAAATACATCTAGTAAATCAGATGCTGAGACACCAAAAAAATTTACAATCCATACCAAGAAACAGGAAGATATAGCCCAAAGTAACAAACAAGTATCCAGGTGACATGAGTTGAGACAACCAATCATAGATATTCAAACAAATCTTAATAAATTCAAAGATATAGCTAAAGAGATTAAGGATATCAAGATGACACTGGGTGAGCACAAAGAAGAATTTGAAAGAATGCATAGAAAAATAGCAGATCTTATGGGAATGAAAGGCACAATAAATGAAATAAAAAATAACTACCTACTCCAAGACACATACTAATTAGAATGTCAAATGCCAAAATTAAGAGAGACTCCTGAGAGCAGCAAGATAAAAAGGATTCATCCCATACAAGGGATTTCACATCAAAAACCTTGGCAGCAAGAAGGCAGTGGTATGATATATTTAAGGTACTGAAAGAGAAAACTGCCAACCAAGAATCTTATATCCAGTAAGATTGTCTTTCAAAAATGAGGGCGTGTTTAGAATATTCACAGATAAGTGGAAACAGGGAGTTTGTAAAGAAGAGAATGGCTTTGCAGGAAATACTAAAGGGAGTGCTACAGCCTGAAAAGACAGGAGAAAGAGGCTTGGAAGAGAGTCTAGAAATGAAGATTTTATCAGTAAAAGTAACTAAATGTATAAAAGGTGGTGAAAACAAGATATGACAGATAAAACCCAAAGATCAAAATGAGTGAAGAACTGCCTTTACAGTAATAACAATGAATGTTAATGGAATAAAGTCCCCAATCAAAAGACACAGACTAGGGAAGCAGATGTGGCTCAAGCATTTGAGCACCTCTTCTCACATGGGAGGTCCCAGGTTTGGTTCCTGGTGCTTCCTAAAAACAACAAAAAAACAAAACCAACTCAGGGGAGCAAATGTAGCTCAGTGGTTAAGCACCAGCTTTGCACCTACAAGGTCCTGGGTTCAATCCCTGGCTCTGGTACCTCAAAAAAGAAAAAAAAAAAAAGGCTGGTGGAATGGATAAAAAAATAAGCCATCTATATAATGTCTATAGGAGATTTGCCTTAGACCCAAAGATACCAATAGATTGAAAGTAAAAGGCTGGAAAAAGGTATTCCACTCATACAGTAACAACAACAACAAAAAACTGGAGTAGCTATACTTATATTGGATGAAATAGACTTTAAAAGCAAAACTGTTATTAGAGACAAGGTCATTATATATTAATAAAAGGGGCAATTCACCAAGAGGAAATAACATTCATAAATGTCTATGCACCTAAACTAGGATGCCCCAAATTACATGAGCTAAACACTGGCAAAACTGAAGGGAGAAATGTCTCTACAATAATAGACTTCAATATACCACTCTCAGCACTGGATATATCATCTGGGCAGAGAATCAATAAAGAAACAGAGAACTTGAATAATATGATAGATGACTAAACCTAATTGTGATATACAGAACATTGTACCCCAAAACAGCAGAATATACATTCTCAAGTGCTCATGGATCTTTCTCCATGATAGACCATATGTTGGGTCACAATGCAATCTCAATAAATTTAAAAAGGGCAAAATTATACAGAGCACTTTCTTTGATCATAATGGAATAAAGTTGGAAATCAACACGAGGCAGAAAAAGGGAAAATTCACAAATATATGGAGATTAAACAATACACAAATAATCAGTGGGACAAAGAAGACATTGCAAGAGAAATCAATAAATATCTCGAGACAAATGAAAACACAAACAAAACATATCAGAACCTGTGGGATGCAGCAAAAGCAGTACTAAGAAATTTATAGCCCTCAATGCTTACACCAAAAGGAAAAAAGAACTAAAAATCAATGACCTAACCACATAGCTGGAGGAACTAGAGACAGAACAGCAAACTTTTCCCAAAGCAAGCAGAAGGAAAGAAATAACAAAAATTGGAGCAAAAATAAATGAAAATTGAGAACAAAAAACAATATAGAGAATTAACAAAAGTTTGTTCTTCAAGAAGATCAACAAAATTGACAAACACTTAGCTAGACTGACAAAGACAAAAAGAGAGAATAAGCAAATAAATAAAATCAGAAATGAAAATGGGGACATTACTACTGACCCCACAGAAATCAAAGAGATAAGAGGATACTATGAATAACTATATGCCAACAAACTAGACAATGTAGATGAAATGGAAAAAGTCCTAGGAACATGCAAACAATGTACAACAACCCTAGAAGAAATAGAAGACCTCAACAAACCAATCAAACCAAAGAGATTGAAACAGCCATCAAACAACTCCCCAAAATGAAAAGCCCAGGACCAGATGGCTTCACAGATGAATTCCACCAAGCATTCAGAGAAGATTTAATATCAATCTTACTCAGACTCTTCTAAAAAATTGAACAGGAAGGAATGCTACCAAACTCATTCTACGAAGCCAATATCACCCTAATACAGATAAAGATATTATGAAAAAAGAAAATCATCGGCCTATTTCCTTAATGAATATGGAGGCAAAAATCCTCAAAAAAAATACTTGCTATCAAATCCAACAATACATTAAAAGAATTATTCATCATAGTCAAGTGGGTTTTATACCAGGCATACAAGGGTGGTTCAACACAAGAAAATCAATCAGTGTAATACACCAAATTAATAAATGAAAGTAGAAAAATCACATGAACATCTCAATTGATTCAGAAAAGGTATTTGACAAAATCCAGCATCCTTTCTTGATAAAAACACTCTAAAAGATAGAAATTGAAGGAAATTTCTCAACATGATAAAGGCTATATATGAAAAACCCACAGCTAACATTGTACTCAATAGTGAAAGACTGAAAGCTTTCCCATTCTGATTGAGAGCAATACAAAGGATGCCCACTGTCACCACTGCTGTTCAATATAGTGCTAGAGGCTCTAGCTAGAGCAATCAGGCAAGAAAAACAATAAAAAGGCATCCAAATCAGAAAGGAAGAAGTAAAACTTTCTCTATTCACAGATGATATGATCCTATTCCTAGAAAATCCTGAAAAATCAACAAAGCTACTAGAACTAATAAGCGAATTCAGCAAAATGGCAGAATACAAGATTAACATGCAAAAATCAGTAGTGTTTCCATACACTAGTAATGCACAATCTGAGGGGGAAGTCAGGAAAAAATCATTTACAATACTGAGTAAAAGAATCAAATATTTAGGAATAAACTTAACCAAGGGTGTAAAGCACTTGTATTCAGAAAATTACAATGCATTGCTAAAAGAAATTAAAGAAGTCCTAAATAAATGGAAGAACATTCCATGTTCATGGACAGGAAGACTAAATATTGTTAAGATGTCAGTTCTACACAAATTGTTATACAGATTCAATGCAATCCCAATAAAAATTCCAACAGCCTTTTTAAAAAAGAGATGGAAAACCCAACTATCAAATTTATTTGGAAAGGTAAGGGGACCTGAATAGCCAGAAACATCTTAAAAAGGAATATCAAAGTTGGAGGACTCTCACTTTTGGACTTTAAATCACATTACCTAGCCTCCGTGGTTGAAAAACACACACACAAAAACTGCATGGTCCTGGCATAAAATAGACATATAGACCAATGGAACTGAATTGTAGGTTCAGAAACAGACCCTCACATCTATGATCAAGTAATTTTTGACAAGGCTGTCAAACCTACCCAGCTGTGGCAGAAGAGTCTATTCAACAAATGGTGCTGGGAGAACTGGATATCCATATCCAAAAGAAACAAAGAGGACCCCTACCTCACAGCCTATAAAAATTTTAATTCAAAATGGATCAAAGACCTAAATACAAAAGTGAGAACCATAAAACTCCTAGAAGAAAATGTAGGGAAACATCTTCAAGACCTGGTGGTAAGTGGTGATTTCTTAAGCCTTACACCAAATACATGGGCAATGAAAGAAGAAATGGATAAATGGGACCTCCTCAAACTTAAACACTTTTGTGCTTCAAAGGACTTTTTCTTTTTTTTTTT
>JAQZBX010030088.1:0-26970 GCA_029593785.1 Cabassous unicinctus | reverse complement strand
TCTCCTCGTTTATAGGATCCTAGCAAGGATAAACCTTAGAAATGAACTTCGATAGACGCAAGGAAGATTCATGACTCACTCTAGGAGTGAAGCATGATTGACCATTTGCCAGGTGAATTATGACCCAGAGGCAGAACAACATTTCACCATAGCAGCCAACAGCTTTGGATCAATATGTTACCCTTGAATAAGCCCTGTAAAATATTAATCCAACCACAAAATGTTTAGGAATAAAATCATTGTAGTGCACTCTACATTTTATGCTAAACTTTACCCTGAAATGAGAAACTGGGAGAATTGTAAAACAGCTTCTCTTGCTTGTATAGAATCATGGAAGAGTATTCTGTAGGAAGTTGCTTTTAATTCTACAATAACCATGAAAATACCAAACAAACAGATTATACTAAGCAGTTTAGATTATTTAAATATTAGGGATCAATTATAAAGAGTTTTAAGAAAGTTCTGGTTTACCCAATGAGAGAATCAAATATTTATAAGCCTACCCAATAAATGAGGAAAAAAAGAAAACTCTTCCTGAAGTACAAATTACACCCCTGGCCATAAATTCAATCCCCCTACAATTAATGATTTTTTAAACAAATCACAACTCTGATCAAGGAATTCTTTTAGGCAATTAACAAATTCATGTTGTGCCTTTACTTATTCATTATTTTCTTCCTCTCTTTATATGACTTCAAGTCTGAATTCTTCAGCACAACTGACCTTCACACTCAGACTTTGGCCTAACATTTTAATTTCTCTCCAACTGCTCCTCCTTTTGCCTCCGGCATGGCCTGTCTCGTATACTGAACACTTTACCATCCCCCAACATACCACATTGTTTCCAACTCAGTGCACTTGTCCTTGCCTATCTGTCATCTGTCTTTCTAAAATATCATTCCCCATCTCTATCTAGCAAGATACTATTTATCCTTCAAAATCTAACTTAATTGTGACCTCTGTTTTGAAGCATTTCCTAATTTTCCCACAAAAAGTTTACCTCTCTCTCATGTGTTTCTGTAGGACTTAGAGCTTGCCTATATTATCCTTTAGTCCAAGCACTATTTTTGTGCCAGTTTTAATGACCAGACTTTGACTGACTAGGACAAAGATGGTGAATAATTGTCCAGTATACCTGTCTAAGTTTGCTCTGTCCAATACTGTAAACCCTAGCTGCATGTGGCTATTAATCATTTAAAATATGGCTAGTGTAACTGGGAAACTGAATTTGTAATTTTATTTAATTCTAGTTACTTAATGGTTCAATTCAAGTAGCTACATTGTAAGTGTTCAGTAGCCACACATGCCTAGGGACTGCTATCTTGGATAGACAGACATAAGATACTCCCATCATTGCGGAAAGTCATGTTGTTTAGTGCTGGGAAGGGTACACTCTCAGTAAAATTTGGGACAAATGAGTTAAAGAATAAATGGATTTTATGGGACATGCTAATAGAATCAATGCATTTGATTTTAACCTCAGAGTTACATAATGCATGTTGGTGAGGATAATTTTGCAACTTCACAAACATCAGCATGTCCTTGGAAAAATAGAATTAGCTTATTCTGACCAAGAAAGTAATGACAATGTGTAAAACAGAAAAGAAACCATGGGGTAGTTACAGATGACCTTTGGTAAATTCCTTAGATATTCACCCCAAACTTATTTACCTGAGATGGCAGTATACCACACCTTGGCTTTAAATAATAGAAGAATTAGGACTGAGCTGGTGGTACAAGTTTAGTCCTTAATATTTAGTTTCTTTCACATGAGGAGGTATGTTTTCTCACTCTGTTTCAAATATCAAATTTAATTAGACATATATTTATTAAGAGACCATTTTGGGCTGGATACCCTTACTCCATAGAAAAGTTATCTATCTTTCCATTGTCTATTCCTAATGCCTTTTAAAATGTTAATTTTATACACAGCACCATAGAATAGTCTCTCCACCTACTACTGTTATGAGAAAGGCAGTAAGCCAAAAGAGCTTTTATGGAAAATGAACATACATACAATGCATCTGCTCTATAGGATACACTGCACTAAATAAGGATATTTTATAGAGACAAAACCCTTAACAATGAGTACTGTGCTTCTATATTTGACAGCTGCTGAGGTATGATGGAGGCTTTGGAATGAAAAAGCTGCATAACTGGATGCAGTTGAAGTAGATGTGAAACCCCAGGAGGACTTTCTGTTCGGGCTAATACAAAGTGGCCAATATGGCAATGCCTTAGCCACCTGCACATGCAAACTGCTAGATCAAAGACTAACATGATCAAATGGGATTACTCCAGTGACACAAATGTATGCAGATATCGTGAATTGCAGATTATGTAGCATCTGCTCCTTTGCTGACTCCTTGGGGGGTAGGATGTGTACAAGGAAGGGTCTTGTAGTGATGGTGAGAACACTGATTGCTCTTATTGCTGGATATAAAGAAGCAACAGCCCGATACTTACCCTGTATGCTTTTTACTTAGGGTAATGATTTACTTTTTTATTATGACATTGCTTTAAACTGTCCTATTCTATTTCCATTAAATTTTCTAGGTAGAGGCTATTTGACATCCTAGGGAGGACTCTTCTTCACAGATGATAATCTTATGGTACTTGAAAAGCACGCTGAAATTTACTATTATTTGTATGTCACACAGATAAGGCTACTCATGCAGAGGGCATGCAGAGGGCATGATCAGTGAGTGATTTTTTTCCCCACTAGGGGAAAAATGCTGGTGGTTGTCAGTGTTTTTCAATGGACCTAAATTCAACTTTTAAAATAAAAGGGTGGAAAAAGATCCTGAGTTTTATTAGTTCATCAGAGAAATATTTCAACTATCCAGATTAACTGATCACTTTCATTCTGAAGTAGATCATGTTACCTATTAATACCTAGCTGCATTGTTCCCACTGTTTATTGATTGTGAGCATTGTGAGATAATTTGGGGGTATGAGAAATAGTATCAAAGTGACATCATAAACCAAGAGCTTGAGCAGGGATGTGGAGAAAGATCAAGAAAGAATTTGCTTATTTGCATTTTTCTATATTTGTACCCACAGCTAATAACCTAGTAAAAATAAGCTTTATTTGCCGTAGGTGGCTGGTGACTGGGTGGGAAATGCAGGTTTTATTTGGATGGCTGTCAAACTTCGCTTGTTCTTCTTCAGTCCAGACACTTTATTTTATACCATTCTTTTAAGTCCTCCACTTTTGTGGGAGGAAGAAAATGTAAAGGAGGGAAAATAAAGGAAGGACTATATGGTGATACTGAGACGTTCCTTCTTTCCCAACACCGCTTTGGTTCCTATAACTTTTCTTTGATTTACTTTGGCATTTTATCATCCATTACTTACTCTCCTAGAATTGCAAGGTCTCTGATTTGAACAAGTTATAGTCCAGTTCAACAGAACTGAATTAAATATCAGTCCCTATAAGGCAAGGTGCATGACATTGAAAAGTACTGATATGAAAGCAATGTCCATCTTCAGTCAGTTCAAGTTATATAGCATAGAGCTGCTCCAGCCCACAATATCTGTGGACCTGGCTCTCTGTGTCCCTCACCACTGCTATAATTATTTATCACCCCTGCTCATACACTCCTGTCTCAGAGAAATTACTCCATTGGAGCCATTGTGCACCACGTTTCCTTTTTCATATATCTTCAACCTTTACCTTAACTAGCTTCTTTGCTTCTTTTTACAATTATTTCAACCCTAGGAAAAAAATCCTACAAACCTCTCATAATCCTTATTTCTTCTTGAGTTAACCCTTTGTTCTCCCTGCTGTTTTTCAAAATTAAACTTCTTGAAAGAGTATTCTTCCTTTGGCTCTCTTCACCCCTCACTAATTATTCACCCATCAACCAAGATTTATACAGCCCTATTTTGATCACCTTTAGACCCCATTGATTTAAAAATTGTCAAATTATTGTTCAAGCTACAGATCTCATTATACTTCAAACATTTGAAATGTATCAAATTCCAATACATCATTCTCTTCCAGATATCCCCCATACAACTGGCCCTTCCACTTCTTCCTTTTGTTTCCTCCTTCTACTCCTCTAGTATCTTAAATGTTATGTGTCTCTCAGGTTCTTCCCATAGAACTTTTCCCTTTGTTTTCTGTATATTCTTCCTCTGTGATCTCCTTCACAACCATGACTTCACCTTTTATAGGATGGAGAATAAGATCATGTGGTGTTACTAATAATTGATGATATTTATAGATGATGTCTATGGAATTCACTGCTAGCTTTTCATTGTGTAAAGAGCATGTTTACACTTTTTCTCACTTAATCCTGCAGGTGAGCAGGAATATTTCAGTTTTACAGATAATGAATCCATGGCTTTCATGTGGAAGGTTTCATTGGGAGGTGACAGAGCCTCAATTCAAATGCCATTCTCTTTGACTTCAATGTCCAGTTTCCTATTATTAAAGACCTTCTATCAAATATATTCCTCCATGGCAGAAGTCCTCAACCTTGTCTGCATGTTAGAATCACCTGCATAGTGTCAAAAAAAATCCCAGCCTGCACTCCAAATGAGTCTGGGGATAGGATCCAAGCATCATTATTCTTCCTCGGCCTAGGTGATCGTAATGGGCAGCAAGTATGAGAACCAATGCTCTATAGTAAATATTTTAATGATACTAAAATATATTTCTCCAGCTTATATATATTTCCCAGCATTAAATTTGTATTGTTAAGGGTTTATTGGACCTCTTCTTTTGTCTGCTGCCCCCCCCAACTCACCACAGGATTTATCATGTTCCAAAATCAACTCATGATCAGTCACTCATCACCCAAATAGTTGCCTTCTAAATCTTCAATCTTATTCATTGACATCACTATCTCCCTATCCCCTAAGAAGATCCTAAGTCTTCTAAATGAAATGTGTGGAGCAGACTCTTGATTGGGCCTCCCCTCACTCCTAAGTGGGAATCTCCAAATCTTTCTTATTGTATCCCCAAAACACCTTTCTAATTGCCCCCTCCTCTTCATCATCTTTGCAAATAAAGTTATGCAGGCCATCCTTGTCTCCCATGTGGAATTTTACCATAGCCTTTCTACCTGTGTTTTCGTAATTTTTAGAGTCTCCTTGTTGTTTGTTTTTTTTATTTTCAATGCTGCCAGTGTTACCCATCTAATACATAAATCAGTTGTTTCTTTCTTTGATTACAAACTTCATTCTCTTGTCAGTAGAATACATTTTAAACAACTTAACACAACTTTTGAGACCACTCACCTTCTTGACACACCTCTGTCCCTTAGCTAATTTCCTTTTACTTAACAAAATTACTTTATATTTTAAAGCCCTATATATATACTCTGAAGACAACTCTACCTTCCCTTTTTAAAAAAGACCTATCACATGTATCCAATATGTTTTTCTTATTAGATTGTTAGCACCAGGAGGCAAGGGCTGGGGTCCACATGTCATTTTTTTACAACTGCTAGCAGAGTACCTTACATATAAAAGTGTTTTAAGAGAATTTGTTGAGCGAATATGTGAAGAAATGTATGCAAAACTTGTCACAAAGTTATTTTCTATGTTTTTCTCTTGGTATGAATTGACCAAATACCATTACTCTCCTTTCTTTACCTGGTAAGCATATATTTATTCTGTGACCGTCACAAATGAAATCTTTCTGGAGTTCACCAGACAGAAATAGTAGCTTTCTCCTTTTTGCTTCCACATTACATTGTTCCTATAAGTTTTCATATAAGTTATCGTATTAAATATCAATTTATAGTTTTCTCTCCCTTCTAAACTTAGAGTACTCAAGAACAGGAGATATACCTTCTTTATATGTGTAACCTCTGTACCTAGGATAGTGCCTGGCACATAGCTGATACTTTCATTTTTATGATTGTTGAATGGATGCTTGGTTTCATGAATTATTTCATGTAGTTAAGGACTCTGGTCAGTGATTTCCAGATGTGGGTGTTTCTATGTTTTAAGGGTAAAATTGTGCACTTTTTTCCTGGGAAAAAGAAGTGGAAAAATATTGTGTTATCTAACACCCAGTGGCCAATCATTAATTGTCTATATGAGTAAAGAAATTGTTTAATTTGCTATCTCAGTAATATTTTCAATGCTTTGTTAGCCCTTGTGCATATTGTTGTAGACAAAAATTATAAGATAGTTGAAGTGTGACTACTTTCCTTGAAAAAATTCTCTGCCTTCTTTTCTGAGAGAGGAGTAATCTTTATTCATCATTTATACCTTTAATAGTGTATAATAGTCCATGTACAGACTTCAGGATATTGGAGATATACTTGGTTTAAAGGCCCTTCCTTTTGTGGCCTTAAATATCTTCAGCTTTGCCATGCTACGAGAGATCATGCACACACCTTTTTGCTTGTCTGCATATAACTTATCATATATTTACACAATGACATTTAGCTAAATTAACAAATATATAGATGATTTTAACTATTGAATTTTACCAGTATCTTTCCTTAACATTGATGATGGCTATATTGAAAAACTGAATGTGTGTATTTTTAGTAGATAATGAATTATCCTACATTTAGATTGAAATATATTTTTCCATGTGGAGAAATCTTTGCATTTAGCAGTGATTTCAATACTACAATAATTTATGTTAATTCATTTTTATTTGAGACTGGAAAGACAACATAAATAATAAACAGTCTATAAAATTTTATATTGAATTACAAGGAACAAATGATGAATTCAGTTTCTCCCTGTCCCTGAGGTATAGAATGGTGAATCAATCCCAAGAAAATATTAAAATATTAAGATTTAATAGCAAGAGAAGAAATTTCCATGTGACTCACAAAATCTTTAAATTAGCACACAATTTTGAGCTCAAGCATATCTTACTTATTTTTCATTATGTACTTGAAGAGTAAAAGGATTCCCTCATTTGTCTTCTCTACCCTCACTGCCAGCCAATGTTTTCCTGGTACAATGAAGAATATATCCCCAAGATACTGTTCAGCATATTTTAACTATATACCTAAGAACAAAATCCTTTCTCTGGTAAACTCTAGAACAACTAAGTATCTGGAAAGTTGGTTGAATTGTTTGTTTTAACCATATAATTTGATGTGGAACATAAATAGTTTCATTACACCTGCATTTTGCAGCACCGTCTAACAAATGCAGATAATTTAAGGAAAACACATAGACCTGAAAAGAAATGTAGGACTTCAGCTTTACTGTTTGGTAATGTACCTATTTTTTTCATGCTAAAACTTTGGAATAAAACCAATTATATTAAACTGTATAATTTAAACATGCCTGCACATCCACACTAATAACATACTTCCACATGTAAAAACTATAAATGCCCTATAGTCAATCTCTTCTATCTCTACAAGGATCACAAAAATGTGGTGTTTATGATATAAATCAGATTTATTTTTAAATATTTGTAATAATATCTGTTTCCTTTTATTCATTACTACTTCATAAACTCTTAATCTGAATATCCCAAATAGCATTTTCCTAAGTGCATTAAACTTTTACCACTATACATTTATTTGAAATAATTTATATATATCTGTGTATGTACATATATATCATAAATTGTCTTCAATATTGAAAGTGTCAGTATGCTTGAATCCAACAAAATCTGCAATAGTATGATTTTTATAGTCATTGAATAGCTATATAGTTTATGAGAAATCATAAACCCAAGTAAGAAAGTAAAAGAAAATGGGGACAGTTTTTTCAATGATATTATCAATAATATTACATATTCATAGATTTATTTACATTGATAATTTCAAATTACTTCCTTTTATTTTTCTTATTATCTTTATTGCAGAATTACATGAATTTATTTATAATTTCCTTGTTTTTTTGGCACATTATTTGCCATTGTGTTTCCTGCTAACTGTCAGACTATTTTTTTTCCTGAAGCATAGTACACATTTCTCCTGCACATTTCTCAAATATTAGTCCCATCTGACATTTAGTCGTTTTATTATCACTCTCAGTTTTTCTTGGACGTCTTTTGGGCATCCAAGGTGACTATAAAATATAATAATAAGTGGCTATAAATATACTAAAATGTTCAAAGTGTGACTATACAGACTGTCATATTCAGAGGAACTGTGATTTCTGATTCTATGACCTCCTTATTAAAGTAATATAAAGTTGACCCCTATGATGGTTATGTTTGTATGTCAGCTTGGCCTAGGTTCTGGTGTGCGGTTGTTTGGTCAAGCAAGCACTGGCCAGATTGTCACTGTGAGGATATTGCTTGTATTTAGTCAATAGTCAATTGATTGCATCTATGGCTGATTACACCTACAGTCAACAAAGGAGATTGTCTTTAGTAATGAGAGAAGTCTCATCCAATCAATTGGAGGTTTTAAAAGGAGTATTGATGAGTTCAGCTGACAGAAAGAAGGTCTGTCTTTGCTTCAGTCAGCCAGATTCTCAGGGGGAATATTTTGAAGCTGTCATCAGAGATCCCAACCTATGGCCTGCCCTAGGGAATTTGAACTTGCTCATCCCCATGAGGCAATTCCTGTAATAAATATCATACTATTTACATATATGTATGTATCCTGTCAGTTCTGTTTCTCTGGAAATCCCACTCTAATACATAGTTTGGTATTGGAAGTAGTTCTAGAGAAACAGAATCTTAAGGATGAAATTTCTGAGTTGGTTCTGGGATTTTGGAATTGGTTCTCTAATCTGATTAGATTGAAAGCCAGTAATGACTCTTTCTAATGGTTAAGATGGTATTGTTAGTCCGTGGCATGAATTGAATTGGCAATAGAGATAAGCAGAATATCACCCTTGGATACTGCTACTCAAATGCTTTAAAGAGGCAAGGCTCTGGGTGACAGTGTATTTAATAGCAAATTATTTTTGGAGTCAAAAAATATAATGATGGTAGCTGATTGTTCCTAAATATGTTGGATACAGTTGTTGAAAAAAAACTGATGAGCTCAAGGCTTCAAACTTCCTCGGGTGCCACAAAGAAGGAGATAAAAGTTTCTATGTTTACTCTGAAAAAACTCTTATTTCTTTCAGAATTGAGATTTCTGAAAACCAGACCCAGAGTATTATTGTGTGAGTGGCTGAATTGCAAAGTAAATTGAATTCCCAGCCTTGTAGGGTGTCTGCTTTTAAAGTGAGAATATTGATTGGGAAGGAATGGGATCTTAAAAATTTAAATGGGGTCATATGAGCTTACAATGATGATGGTGGGGACATTGTAACTCTAGATTATGCTGAGTGTTACTTGCCAGATAAACTTGTAATGCTCTGCCCTGTGGAATCAGCCACCCTACCTCCAGTTGCCTTGAGGAATCAACCATCCCACTTCTACCTTTAGAGATTAACCCTTCTGTCCCAGATAAACCTGTTACTATCTCTCCTGAGGAAACAACCCTCACACTTCTGTCTGAAAAGATTAAACTAATTTCACCAGATGAAACCATATTGGAATATTCTGAGGTAGTTGGCTTGCAAGACACTCCTCATTCCTTTCATAATGCACCCCCATCACCCATCTTTTCTTTCAGATCTAAATCTAGGCTGAAGTGCCAACAGTTCCCAAAAGGTGTGGTACAACGAGTGACCCATGAGGATATTCACAATACTGCAAAAGAACTGCATGACTTTTCCAGTTTATATAGAAATTACGGGAATTTATGTGGGGATGGACTTTAAGGATCATGGATAATGTGGAAGGAACATAAAGTTGAATAAGTCTGAATTTATTGATATGGGGTCACTAAGCAGAGATTTTTGAATTCAGTGTTGTAACTCAAGGGGTTAGAAAGAGCTAAAGAGTTTGTTTGAGTGGTTGACAAAGCATAGACCAAAAGGTGTCCTATATTGCCTGAATTTGAATTGCCATGCCAGAATTGCCATGGTATGATGAAGAAGAGGAAATCCAAAGGCTTAGCGAGATTGGAATACTAGAATGGATTTATCATATAAGACCTGCTCGCCTACCCCAGGAATCTCCAGAGGACACACCTTCACCAAGAATGTGAGGAATAAATTTGTGAAAGCAGCTGTGTCATACCTAAAGAACTCTGTGGTTGCTCTTCTCAGTAGATCAGCTATTACTGTGGAATTGCTGCTACTGAACTTGGATCCTTAAACACAATGGGGATGATCAGATCCTGGGTTGGCAGGAGCCCAGTGGCAGCACTTAATTGCCAAAGTGGGCATGGCTACTGGAATGGACAGAAAAGTCAAAGCATTAATCAGAATAGTCTGACTTGCAGATACCTGTGGCATTGGCTTGTTGATCTTTAGGTGCCTATAAATGAAATGGATGGGCAGTCTACTAAATTCTTACTTGATCTCTATAAGCAGAAGAGTTCAAGGTCAATGAGCAAAAGTCTAACTTGAATCCCAAAACAGAGTGCCATGATCCCTCAATCAGTTCCCATACTTGAGATAGTTTACAGATCCAGAATCCCTTGAGTGAAGGGTATGCCAGTTCCCTTTGGGGAAGAACGCTGCTACACTACAAAAAATTTATCTGGTTTATCTTCCTTCTAGCCTTCTACAAGGAACTTATACTAGAGTGACTGTGCATTAGGCAAAAGAAAATGATCAGACATTCTGGGGATTACTAGACACTGGCACGGGCCTGAAATTAATTCCAGGAGACCCAAAATGTCACTGTAGTCCAATAGTCAAAGTAGGGGCCTATGGAGGTCAGATGATCAATGGGGTTTAACTCAGATCTGTCTCACAGTGGTTCCAGTGGGTCCCCAGAACCATTCTGTGGTTATTTCCCCACTTCCAGAATGCATGAGTGAAATAGACAATACTCGCAATTGGCAGAATTCCCACAGTGGCTCTCTGACTTGTGGAGTGAGAGCTCCTATGGTGGGAAAGGCCAAGTGGAAGGTACTAGAACTGGCTTAACCTAGAAAAATAGTCAATGCAAAGCATTACTGCATTCCTGGAGGGATTGCAGAGATCAATGCCACTATTAACGACTTAAAGAATGCAGGGGTGTTAATTCCCACCACATCCCCATTCAACTCCTATTTGGCCTGTGAAGAAAAGAGATGGATCTTGGAGAATGACAGTGGATTATCATAAACTTAACCAGGTGGAGACTACAATTGTAGCTGCTGTTCTAGATGTGGTATTATTACTTGAGCATATCACCACATTCCCTGGTTGCCAGGTGTTCAGCTACTGGTCTGATAAATCTTTTTTTCTCAATGTGTTAGTAAAGCTCTTCAGGATCAGCTTGCCTTTAGCTGGCAAGGCCAGCAATACTGTACAATCTTAAGGTTATATCACTTCTCCAGCTTGGGTCATAATCTAGTCTGCTTGGACCTTGATCACCTTTCCCTTCCAGTAAACATCACACGCAGATCCGTTATATTGATGATTGTTTTAGTTTTTTATCTGTTAAGCAAATACCATACAATGGGTTGTCTTAAGAACAGAAATTTATTGGCCTTCAGAGGCTAGAAGTCTTGCTACCTCCCAGGGTCAGTATCTTCTGGCTGGTCAGCAATTTCTGGGGTTCCTTGGCTTTTCTGTCACATGACAGTGCACATGTGGCATCTTCTCTTTTTCTCTTCTAGATTCTGGTGATTTCCAGCTTCTGGTTCCTCCCTGTGGCTTCTCTCAACATTGCTTCTGATTTTCACTCTGCTTATAAAGGATTTCAGTAATCCAGATTAAAACCCATCCTGATTAAGTTGGGTCACATGTTAACTGAAGTAACATCTACAAGAGGTCTTATTTAAAATGGGTGCATACCCATCAGAATGTGGACCAAGACCTTGTAGATATCCTAACTGGGGTGCACAGCTCAATATATCATCATGACATTATGCTGATTGGACTTAGTGAGTAAGAAGTAGTAACTATTCTTGACTTATTGGTAAGGCATTGGTGTGTCAGAGGATGGGAGATAAATCCAACAAAAATTCAGGGACTTCCACCTCAGTGAAATTTCTGGGTGTTCAGTGGTGTGGGGCATGTTGGGCTATCCCTTCTAATGTGAAGGATAAGTTGTTGCATCTGGCTCCTCCTACAGTAAAAATGAGACACAATGTCTAAGTGACTTCTTTGAATTTAGTGGCAACATATTCTTCATTTGGGTATTCTACCCTGGTCCATTTATTGAGTAACCAAAAACCTGCTATTTTTGAGTAGGGGCTGGAACAAGAGAATGCTGTACAATAGGCCTAGGCTTCCATGCAAGCTCCTCTACTACTTGAGCCATAGGATACAGCAAATCCAATGGTGCTGAAAGTTTCAGTGGCAAATAGAGATGCTGGTTGGAGCGTTTGGCAGAACCTTTTGGGAGAATCACAGAAAAGATGCTTAGGATTTTGGATCATAGCCCTACCATCCTCTGTAGATAACTACTCTCTTTTTGAGAAAAAGCTTTTGGTTTGCTTACTGAGCATTGGTAGATACCTAATGCTTAACCATGGGCCACTATGTTACCATGAGACCTGAACTGCCTATATCATAAACTAGGAATTGTCTGACCCATTAAGCTATGAAGCTGGACATGCACAGTGGCACTCCTGCATCAAATGGAAGTGGTGGATATGATATCAAGCTTGAGCAGGCCCTGAAGGCACAAGGAAGTTACACAAAGAAATGGCTCAAATGCCCAGGGCCCCTACTCTGCCACATTACCTCTTTTTCCAAGCCTGCAACTATGGCCTCTTGGAAGTTCCCTATGATTATTTAATGGAGGAAGTGAAAACTCAGTCCTGGTTTACAGACATTTCTGCATGATATGCAGGTACCACCCAAAAGTGGACAGCTGCAGCACTACCACTCCTTTCTGGGACATCCCTGAAGGACAGTGTACCTGCTTGTTCATTTTGTTTGGAAGAAGAAATGGACAGAGGTTCATTTCTATACTGATTCTTGGGTTGTGGCCAATAATTTGCATGTGTGATCAGGGACTTGAAAAGAACATGATTGAAAAATTGGTGACAAAGAAGTTTAGCAGGGACGTATGTTGATATACCTTTCTGAATGGGAAAAAAAGTATTTTACCCCATGTAACTACTTACCAGAGGATAACTTCAGAAGAGGAGGATTTTAATAATCAAGTGGATAAGATGACTCTTTCTGTGGACACCATTTGGCCTCTTTCCCCAACCGCACCTGTCATTGCTCCCTTGGCTCATGAACAAAGTGGCCATGGTATTAGGGATGGAGGTTATTCATGGGCTCAGAAACATGGACTTCTACTCACCATGGCCAGCTTGGCTACTGCTAATGCTAAGTGCCCAACCTGCCAATGGCAGAGATTAACACTCAATCTCCATTATGAAACCATTCCCTGAGGAGGTGATAAGTTTGCTACCTGGTTGTAGGTTGATTACATTGGACTACTTACATCATGGAGGGGGCAGTATTTTGTTCTAACTGGAATAGACACATACTCTAGGTATGGATTTCCTTTCTCTGCACACAGTGCTTCTCCCAAACTACCATCCACGGACTTATAGAATACCTTATTCACCATCATGGTATTCCACACAGCATTGCTTCTGATCAAGGATCCGAATTCACTGCAGATGAAGAGTATTGGAATAGCCACATGCTCATGGAATTTACTGGTCTTAGCATGTTCCCCGTTATCCTGTTTATTAGTCAGGGTTCTCTAAGGGAACAGAATCAACAGGAGATATCTGTAAATAGTAGAAGATTTTATTAAATTCTCTCATGTGACCATGGGAAATTCTGCAGGCAGGCTGCAAACTAGGGGCTCTGATGAAGGGCCTTGATGAGTTCCCAGGGGACATTGGCTGTCCAAAGTCAAGCTGGAATATTCTCTCTGAATGCTGAAATCACTTCCCCTTTTAAGGTGTTCAACTGATTGGACAAAACGTCACTCATTGCTGATGGCAATCTCCTTCGTTGGTTGTTGATGTAATCAGCCATCTATGCAATAAACTCACTGTTGACTAAAGTCCATAAATGCCCTTGTCTTACAATTAGCCCAGTGCTTGCTTGACCAAACAACTGGGCACAATTACCTGGCTGATTTTGACACATTAGTCTAACCATCACAGTCCATCCCTTGTGAACTTGGCAATCATACACATCACCTTAAACCATATGTAGTCTCTAAATAAAAAGAATAACAGACATGCATATATATATTTCCACCTAACAATATTCAACTGTCCTGCGTAAAACTGGAAATGCTTTAATTCTCTACAGAACAGGGTGCAAGTCCTTGGGTAATATTCAGTCTTAAACTTGACATCCTCAAATATTATGGCATGAAACTAAGACAACTTGTCATATGATAAGGGAAAAGGTTAGGGAAGAAAACAAAGATATTCGTATTATGTACATGTACAGTTATACTCATAACAAAACAAGGAAGAAAGATTCATGACCATTACAGTCTCATTTCAGGAACTGGTCATGTGGTCAAAGTTCATATTTATCACTATCTTCTTCCACTACCCATTCCATGTTCCTGTTACTCTTGGCAAACACCTCAGCTGGCCATGGTTCTGTGCCTGGTGGGGTGACCCAAACTTTCATTCCTGAAGATTCTGGACCATTGTTAGTCCTGCTTGGATTGGGTTGTTACAATTTTCATTGACTTTTATTACAGGACATGGCAGTACTAAGAGACACCCTAGTGGATATCCTGTATTGCAGGTAAACTCTTCTTTAGCCCCATTATGTAGCTGCAGTCCTATCTCCCCTTGATAGACAGGATCAGTCATCCCAGCCAGTAGAGTAATTCCCTTCTTTGCCTGTTGATTCACGGGTAAGAGGAGCCCAAAGTGGCCAGATGGCAGTCTTTACTTCTAGTTCAATGGAATCACTGTTGTGTTGCCTGGTGGAAGCTCTCCTACTTTTGGAATCAGCAGAGCTTCAGGTTGCAGGGACAGGAAACAAAAATTTTCCTAGTGGGTCACTAAGGGTAATAGTGAGTGGTGCCACTCCCATTTCCACCCCTTGATTCCTGGACCCATGAATCCTGGCTATGGGAGAAACCACAACATAGAGTGGACGCTGATTTAAAACATACACAGCCTCCTGGAGAACATTGCCCTTCCCTGTAAGGTGTTGCCACCTAGTTGGCACCGTAAGTGAGTCTTCAAAATGCCATTCCACTGTTCTATCAATCCAGCTGCTTCAGGTGATGAGGAACATGGTAAGACCAGTGAATTTCATGGGCATGTGCCCATTCCTGCACATCATTTGCTGTGAAATGGGTTCCTTAATCAGAAGCAATGCTGTGTGGAATGCCATGGTGGTAGATAAAACATTTGGTAAGTCCACAGATGGTAGTTTTGGAAGAAGTATTGCATGCAGGAATGCAAACCCATATACAGAGTATGCGTCTATTCCAGTTAAAACAAATTGCTGCTGCTTCCATGGTGGAAGTGGTCCAATATAATCAACCTGCCAGCAGGTAGCAGGCTGATCACCTCGGGGAATGGTGCCATATCAGGGGCTGATTGTGGGTCTTTGCTGCTGGCATATTGGGCACTCAGCTGTAGCTGTAACCAAGTCAGCCTTGGTGAGGGTTAAACCCATGTTGCTGAACCCATGCATAACCTCCATCACTACCTCCATGGCCACTTTGTTCATGAGCCCATTGGGCAACGACAGGAGTGGCTGGGGAAAGAGGCTGAGCATTAGCCACAGTGCAGATCATCTTATCCACTTGATTATTAAAATCTTCCTCTGCTGAAGTCTCCGTCTGGTGAGCATTCACATGGGACACAAATATTTTCATGTTTTTGGCCACTCAGAAAGGTCATTCCATATACCTTTTCCCCAGACCTCTTTGTCACCAATTTTCCAATCATGTTCCTTCTAAGTCTCTGACCATCCAGCCAAACCATTGGCAACAGCCCATAATTCAGTGTACAAACGCACCTCTGGCCATTTCTTCTAAGCAAAGTGAACAACTAGGTGCACTGCTTAAGTTCTGCCCACTGGGAGGATTTGCCCTCACTACTTTCTTTTAGGAATATCCAAGAAAGGGGCTAAAGTGCTACAGCAGATTCCTCAGGGATCTGAGGCAATTCAGGCTGGTACCCATGTCAGGACTGGAAGGAGGTCCAGACTCCCTGGGGCAGGCTGGAGGCTGGGTGATACAAGGTTGACATTGTATGGTCTCCACAGGGTAGGCCATCATAGGTTTATCTGTTAGTGGCCTATTGATTATTGAAAAGGCAGTCATTAGTACCCTTGAGTCCAATTAGAGTAGAGAGCCAACTGCAAAACTGCCAGAACCACTTCAGAAATCCCATGTTTAAGATTCTGCTCCTCAAGACTCTACTCCTGGTTCCAAGCTATATGAGTCAGGGTTCTCCAGGGAAACAGAATCAACAGGAGATATCTGTAACTACTATAATATTTTATAAAATTCTCTCACATGACCGTGGGGATGTGCAAGTACAAATTCCACAGGCAGGCTGCAAACCAGGGGCTCCAATGTAGGTCCCTAATGAGCTCCCATGAGACGTCTGCTGTCAGAAGTCAAGCTGGAAATTTCTCTCTGAATGCTGAACTCACTTCCCTTTTAAGGTATTCAGATGATTGGATAAAACATTACTCATTGCTGAAGGCAATCTCCTTGGTTTCTTGTAGATGTAATCAGCCATCTAAGCAATAAACTCATTGGTGACTAAAGTCCATAAATGTCCTTGTATTACAGTTAGCCCATTCCTTTCTTGATCAAACAACTGGGCACAATTACCTGGCTGAGTTGACACATTAGCCTAACCATCACACCCTGGAACATCTGGATGATAAAACAGTGCAGTAGCCTTCTGAAGACTCAATTAGAGTGCCGACTGAGTGGCAATCCCTTGCAAGGCTGGGGCAGTATTCTCCAGGAGCCTGTGTATGCTATCAATCAGCATCCACTGTTTCTCCCATAGCCAGGATTCACAGTTCAGGAATCAAAGTCTGGAAATGGGAGTGACACCATTCACTATTACCCCTAGTGCCCCCACATACTTAAGTTCTTCTGGTCTATAGGTCTTAGTTCCAAAAGGAGGCGTGCTTCTCCACTCCACCAGGAGACACAGCAATGATTCCATTGAGCTGGAAGTTAAGACTGACACCTGGACACTCTGGGCTCCTCATGCCTCTGAATCAACAGGCAAAGAAGGGAATTACTATACTGGCTGGAGTGGTTCATCCTGTTTATAAAGGGGAAATAGGACGGCTGCTACACAATGGCAATAAAGAAGAGTTTGCCTCAAGTACAGAAGACCCCTTATGAAGTCTCTTAGTACTATAATCCACTGTGATTAAAGTCAATGGAATGTGCCAACTGAGCTCTGAATCTCAACAGAGTTGCAACACCTACTCTCCAGTTCAATGGACTCACCCAGGACAACTAACAGGGAGGAGATGATGGACAAATAACATACCAAGGAACTGAGAGTGCCTACAACTGCAAGCAAGAGAGTTCCATCCATCGGATGTATGGGATCGAAGACCCCTCAATGAATGGTGAAGTGGGCATCACCATCCCAGAGTACTCAGGGTTGGGAAACAATCTATGGACCAAAATAAACTTACTAGTATTCTACTATAGACTTATTGTGATTATAGCAATGTAAGAAATACCATTGTTGTGGAGGCAGTGACCCATGGATGTTCTGGAGTTAGGGAGAAGGAAAAACAGGTGTAATGGGGGGCATTTTTGGGATATGGGAATCATCCTGAATGATAGTACAATGACAGATACAGGCCATTATTTATCTGGCCATAATCTACAAAGTCAAATGGAAGAGAGTGTAAACTACATTGTAAACTATAATCCATGCTTAGTGGCAGTGCTCCAAAATGTGTTTATCAATTGCAATGAATGTACCACCCTGATGAAAGATGTTGCTAATATGGGAAAATGTGGGAGGTGTGGGGAGCAGGGCATATGGAAATCCCCTATATATTCTCTGTAATATTTATGTAATAAGAGTAACTTTTAAAAATAAAAAAGTGAAATAAATAAATAATTAAATAAAATCAATGGGAAACAGCAATAACCCAATCCAGGCAGGACTATGAATGTTCCCCACCACTTAGGAATGAAGGCTTGGGCCACCCCACTATGAAAATAGCCAAGACCATCTGAGGTGCTTTCTGAGGGTAAAAGGAATATGGATGGGTAGAGGAAGAAGGTAGTTGTAAAAACAAGCTACTTCCATGTGAACCATTGCAGAAATGAGGACAAAAATGTTTATGAGTATTTCTTCCTTGTTTTCTTGTGAATATGTGTGTATAAATACATAAAGCAAAATCTTTGTTTTCTTCACTATCTTATCCCCTTGTCATATATCATAAGTTGTATTAACTTTATGTCAAAGTATTTAAATTACAAGGTATCTAGTTTAAGAGTGACTATTATCCAAGGATTCACTTCCTCATTTGGGCAAAGAGTTAGTGCATTTCTGGTGGTATGCAGGACAGTTGAATTATGTTAGGTGAAATTATAACTGTTATTGTTTTAATTTAGAGATTAAATATAGCTTAATGAAATGTATATGGGTGCCACGTTGAAATGGGGTGCAGTGTAATTGTTAAGTTCATGTGTCAATTTGTCTCTCTATGGTGTCCAGTTGTTTGGTCAAGTAATCACTTGCCTGATTGTTACTGTGAGGGTATTTTGTGGAATAAATCATGAGTAAGTTGATTGCAACTATGGATGATTACATCTATAATGAACAAAGGAGATTTCCTCCAGCAATGACAGAAGTCTCATCCAATCAATTGAAGGCCTTAAAGGGAGAAATGATTTAAGCAGTAAAAAAGGAGAATTTCTTTCTGTATGTCACCCAGCCAGCTTTTCCTGGGGAATATATTAAAAGCTTCATGGACATTCCCAACTTGTGACCTGCCCTATGGAATTCGGACTTGCCCATCCTCACAATCTGGTGAGCCTACTCCTATAATAAATCCATAATCTTTACATGCACACATACACACACGCACTGACAGTTCGTTTTCTCTAGAGAACCCTAAATACGGCTTCGTCTTCCTGTTGGAATATAGACACCATCAATTTGTACTTTATTTTCAGTTTTATTTCCCAGAGATTTCTGATTTCCCAAATTCTTCCTTCTGTTAGATATTTTCACTTTTACTTAGAAGTGTAATGTTTACATATAAACATATTATACAGTTGTCCCTATAGAAGCAACAAGTTCCATATTCTGTAGGCTGTTTAATGTAGAACACTTTTAAAATTTGTATGTGTGTTTATGCACACATACACATATACACAATGCCCTTATTTCCATTTCCAGATTCCTTGTAGGATTCCCAGTATTCTGTTTAAATCCAGAAAAATAAACATTTCCAAAATTAATGAAAACAAATGGCTACATGCTCTAAGACACAATAGTAGACTTTGGCCTTACTTCTATTCCAAATTCTCTAGGCCATACTTCCTCTGTATTGCTGCAGTTGAATGTGAAAAAGTCTTTTTATATACTATTCTGATACATTTGGTAGTCAGCAGCAATTGCTTAAGAACAGAAGAATTATATTATTTGGCTTGTTTATGTAAAAGTATAAATTTGGTTTTATTTTTTTCCCAGGGTAGATAATTAATAATAATGTATATTTACATATTAACAAGATTCCTTTCCTTTTTAAAAATTACCACATAAGTGGTAGTATTCTATTTAGGTGTAATATCTCACGGCTGCAATTGAAAAATATGGTCTCAGCTAGAATATTCCAGGGCAGAGCAGGGGACACTAATAACAATGTGGCAATAAGCAGCTTTTCTGAGACTGACTAGTTGGGATAATGGTTATAAGCTGTAATTAAGGCAATGAATGGAGGGCTTGGCAGATTTTATCCTATCAAACCAGAAGACATTTTAGTACCTTTCTGGCTTAAATAGAAGGTTTGAATAGGAATAATCCTTTATAAAATTTCTATCTAAATACAGGCAAAAATACAGGTATTTAAAGCATTAATTTTAAGAATATATATTGTTTGAAATGTATTTTCAAGAATATTGTGATTTTTTTCTCATTCATCATTTCAAAACTCCTTGTAGGTTTAAAATGTAGTAATGGCAGAAAATTTTAATGAAAGGATCTTGGTTAATATTTACTTTTCTCCATGTGTAACCCATTTCATAGTGGAAATGAAGGAAAAAGCAAGGGCCTTGAGGACAGGATTTATTTCTTATCAACCTTGGAATCCCCAGCATCTCACAAAAGTACTAACTCCTATCGTGTAACTCCTATCGTTATTGTTAAACAGACACAAGGGGAGGGAGGGATGGAACAAAGCCCAATATCTACCTCAGGAAGAGAAAAACTTTTCAGCAAAGTGTTTGTGATCAAAGACATGAAACAGTAGTGGACAAAAGATTTTTAAAACCGGGGGGCTGTCATTTCTATTCTACTTGGTCCTAAAAATATTATCGCTTGTTTAAAGTCACAGTGTCTAAGTGCTTTTTCTATCATAAATGCCAGGGCAGAAAGCATTTCACGAAGCACATTTGCATTTGAAGGACGGCTCTGTAAGAACTGCTACTCCAGCGATAATCGCTAGAAAAGGAAATAGTGAGGGCATCATAGAAATAGCTGCTGAATTGTGTGGCAAGCTCAGAGAACCTGTTGTATAAAGGCTGAGATTCTTTTATTAGCTACAGGGAGAAAATCTGAGCTCTGGTAACAAGAAACAACCAGACTGGTTTGGGAAGGTGGGGAAAAATTCTGATCGTGATACAGAGATATACTAAAATAGAAGAATAATGAAATGTGTTTGGCAGTTAACACCTGAGCTACTAAGTGGCTAATTGTTAGGGGAAGACTACTAATCTGGGATGGGTTGTCTCTGCTCCAAAAGCTCTCTAACCCTTCAGCAGATACCTGAGCTCTTCACATGAAGTTTTCAAGTATCCAAAGACCTGCAGGAAAGTAAGAACCTAAGCACAAGCACTGTTCCAACTCCTGTCTACTGTGTTGAGTGTACTAATGTCCTTATGCCTTAGACAAGTCACATGGGCAACCCAGATTTAAAATTTGGGGAAACATTTAACCTCTTGACTGGAGACCTGGCATCATCACATTTAATGGGTATGGATTCAGGGAGGAAAATACTTTATAGTCATTTGTATAATCTATCACATAGCCCTTATATATATACATTAATAGATATAAGTATAGTCAGTCCTGCTGTAATGTACAAAATATTGATTAGTAGAGTAACCATAATTTAAAATCATACATATAAAAATAAATTCTCCATATAATATATTCAATATTTGAAAAATTTCCAGTAAAAATAAAATGGAGAAATTTAAATTAAGACATGAATTATAATTCACATTTATTTAATTGATTCCGATACATAATACTGTGATAGATTATGTTATGACCCTAGAGTAAAACATGTTCTTAATCTTAATCCCATTCCTGTGTGTGTAAACCCATTGTACATAGGACACTGAAATCAGTGTAACCTGGAAGAAAGGGAGAGCCCAACAGACACTACCATGCGCCTTGCCAAGTGGCAGAGGAGCCAAGGATCACTGGTAGCCAGTCTTTGGGAAGAAACCATCACCTTGATGACACCTTGATTTGGACATTCTCATGCCTCAAACTGTAAGCTAATATATTTCCATTGTTTAAGCCAGTCCATTTAATGATACCTGCTTGGAGCAGTTTAGGAAACCGAAACAGATTTTGTACCACAAGAGCGGGTTAGCTACAATTGCAAATCCCAAAAATGTGGAAATGGCTTTGGAATTGAGTAACAGGTAGAAGCTAGAAGAATTTTGAGGCTCTTGATAGAAAAAGCCTAGATTGCTTTGAAGAGACTGTTGGTAGAATTATGGATACTAAAGATACTGCTGATGAAGCTATAGAGAGAAATGATGACTGTGTTACTGGAAACTGGAGAATGACAATCCTTGTTTTAAAGTGGCAGAGAACTTGGCAAAATTGAGTTCTGATACTGGATGGGAAGGCACAATTTGAAAGCTATGAGCGTGGATATTTAGCTGAGGAGATTTCCAAGCCAAGTGTAGAAAGTGCAGCCTGGTTTCTCCTTGCAGCATCTAGTAAAATGCAGGAGGAAAGGGAAAAGATGAGAACTGTACTCCTGGGAACAAAAAAAAAATCTGAAATAGATGGTTTGAAAAATTTTGGGTCTCAGGAAAATCAGTCCCGAGAGAATAGTGCTCCATGTGATGGTTTAACTGAACATGGATCCAGTCAGCCATATCAGTGCAAGTCAGGATGCACGGTGCAGTTATCCAGGAAGGATTTGTGGACAGTTCTTTTGTCTTATGCTTTGGACCACTGTGTACTACATGCAAAACTGGCAAGTTTTTTTGTGTGTGATCTGTATGAAAGGAACCACTGTCAGCTTGGACTAAACTTAAAAAAAAAGAGACAGATTGAAGGAAAACTCACTTCAATGGCAGAACCATTGAAGCTGAGGTCTAGAACAAAGACATCGTCTCAGGGTAAAAGAGAAGACCCATTCCTGTGTGTGAAATGAGTGAGTAAACCCTGGCACTTGGAGAGGGTAAGCTTTCTACCCCATTGCTCAGGAAGAGTTTTACCACCCCAGTTTTCTCAGATGCCTGGGAGGTTGGTGAGAGCCTGGCTGCCACCCTGATGCTTGGCAAAGATGGAACCTAGAGCCTGGCCACCTTCCCAATAGTCAATGATTGTGCAAGCTTCAGCCATTGCTCAGGGAGAACATGGCCACCCCATTGTTCAGGAAGAGTGTTACAACCCCAATTTTCTGAGATGACTGGTATTGCAGGGAGTCTGTCTGCCACCCCAGACAGGGTGAGACCTTCACCCCAGTGTTTGGGGAGATCATGGCTCCCCAAATCATGGCTGCTCAGGCACTTGGAAGGGATGAGGCTACCGCTCCATAAGGCCTGGAAGACAAAACATCATTCTATAGATGTCTCTTAGAACTTGAAATCTAATGGAGTATGCTTTGCAGAGTTTTGGAATTGTTTAGGACCCATGACCTCTGTTTTCCTTCCAATTTCTCCCTACGGGAATGGGAATGTTTATCCTATGCCTGCCCCACCTTTTTATATCAGAAGCAGAAAACTTGTCTTTCTCGGTTTCACAAGTCCACAGACAGAGGGGAGTTGGGCCTCAGGAGAGATCACACTTATAACCAATTTTGATGAGACTTTTTGCTTAGTATTGTTACTGAAATGACTTAAGGCTTTGGGGATATTGTGATAGAATGATTCTGCATATAGAAAGAACATTTCTGTTTTTTGGGGTCAAGAGGCTGGAGTGTGGAGGTTTGAAGTCTTATGTACCTCAGAAATGCACATTCTTATATCTAATCCATTCCTGTGGATGTAAAGCCTTGGAAGTAGAATCTTTTGATGAGGCTACTTTAGTTAAGGTGTGACCCACCTCATTCAGGATGGGACTTAATCATATTCGTAGAGTCCTTTATAAACAGAATGAATACAGAGAGAGAGAAACAAAGGCCATGGAGCAAAAAGCTTGTTTTAGTTAGGTTGTCTGCCAGAATGCAATACACCAGAAATGGGTTGGCTTTTACAATGGGGATTTATTAACTTATACGCTTAGAGTTTGGAGGCCATGAAAATGCCCAAATCAAGGTTTCATCAGACAGTGCTTTTCTCCCTGAATACTGGCTGCCAGTGGTCCTGGACTCATCTGTCCATTGTAAGGCAGATGGTGATGTTTGTTGGTCTTCCTTCTCTTCTTGGTTTCGTTACATCAGCTTCTGGCTTCCTCTGGCTTTTTCTCTGCTCCTGTGGCTTTCTCTCTGTTCTTCTGTGGATTTATGTTCAGTGTCTCTCTCCATAGTCACCCCATTTATAAGGTACTCCAGTTAGAGGATTAAGACTTACCCTGGGTTTTACCTACCTGAAGTAATATAATCAGAAGGTCCCACCTGCAATATGTTTACATCCACAGGAATGAATTAGTGCTAAGGACATGATTTTCTGGGATCCATAAAAGCCTCAAACTACCACAATGCTGAAATCAATGGAACCTGAAAGAAAAGGTGGAGACCAGCAGATGCCACTATATGCCTTGCCATGTGGCAGAGGAGCCAAGGATCACTGGCCACCGGTGTTCGGAAAGAACACATTGCCTTAATGAATTGGACATTCTCATGGCCTCAAACTGTAAGATAATAAATTTCCATTGTTTAAGCCAACCCATTTCATGGTATCTGCCTTGAGCTGCCTAGGAAACTAAAGCAACAGTATAGTGTAAACATAACTTTCATATGCACTTGGAAACCAAAAGATTTGTGCGGCTTTCTTTATTGTGCTATTCCTTTTATTGTGGTAGTCTGGAACTGAAGCTACAATATCTCTGAGGAATGCCTGTACTATTAGTTAAAATGTGGCCAACTGAATTAGGATGGACCTTATTCCTAATACTGGAGGCCTTAAAAAAAGAAAGTCATGGGAAGTAGCCAAACATCAGAAGTCAGGAGTACCTGAAAGAGAAAGGAGAGGACATGGCCATGTGACAGGAAATCCAAGAAACCCAAGTCAAAAGACAAGGAACTCACAGATCACTAACAGCCAGCACCAGAAGGCTACAGTCTTGGACAGAAAGCAGTGCCTTGCTGATGCCTCTATGTTGGACTTCTCCTAACCTCAAAAACCATGAGCCAATAAATTCCCATTGTTTAAGCCAAATCAGTATGTGGAATTTGTCAAACACAAATTATTAGGAATATTAATATATATTTTATAATATTTGAAAAATCAATGTGATATGCTGTCCAATATATATTTTCTTATACATCAGATATTATATTAAAGAGTAGAAATTAATTGGTCTGAATGAGTGCCTTAAATGAATATAGTAGGACTTCCTGACTTACCTTCCATTCTAAGGGTACAATTTACTATTTCCACAACAAAGTTAATGATTAAAAATTTCAAATATTTTGGAAATGCTTTGTCATCAAAATAGATACATAGCTAAAAGTATATGGGATTGTCAGCATGAAAAAGTCCTAGAAGTGCTGATTTTGTCATTCTTAACTAGACTAAGTTTTCAAATACATGAAGATAATTTAAATCCCAAAGGGTAATTGGGAACCATGAAACTTTGAAGCCAAGTGGCTATGATACTGTCCCTGATTTGATTATTGCTACATTGCTTTAGAGTATATCCCAGGAAGAATATTCACATGTACTCAACTGTAAACCTCCCAATGGTGGAAATAAAGTACTTTAAGGCACTCCATATCTCCAGTGCCTTGAAGAGTGCCTGGCCCTCAGTAGACATTCCATAAAGGTTTCTCAAATATCTTCCAAGAAGTTATCTTTTCCTCACTTGTTTTCCCTGCTGTGTTGTAATTTTTTTTGCTTTTAGGTTTTCCATATGTTAAAAATAAATAAATGTGGCTTGGCCTCAGTTTACCAGTAGAAATATCTTTTTTTGTGTTTTGTTTGGCAATTTAATATATTAATATCATTCACATACTTTGTTGAATTACTCAAACGTAGTCTCTATAAGCACTCATCCAAAACCCAGGTCATGTAAAAGGACATTTGCAGAATTAGCTACAGGATCCCATGGTGAATAATTTGTATTTCATCTTTCTGCCTCAATTATCAATTTTGGACATTTTCCAGATTAGAAACTTCTAGCTTCTGATTAGAACGTCTAGCTTTGGATTCACTACTAATTGGCTATATTAGCAGCTCTTGTCTTTAAAGTCTCTTACCATTTCATACGTGTGACAGAGATAAACAATAGTAGCTTAAAATTTCTAGAAAGGGACAGTACCTCTTAGGCTTTTTGTTTTTCCCTACATTTTCCACCCTGAATTCTCTAAACTCAGGTACTAAGACTAATACATCCTCTTAACAAATGGAAAGCTATCTGCAATAATACCTATCAGAATACATTTCTTTTGTTAAACTCTGTGTGATTTTGAAAATATCAGAAACAGTTTGCATGCTACTCATTAAGTCACCACATGCATGTGGTTCCCTATTCATTTGCACAGAAATCTTAAGTAAGCCTGGGCAGATTTAATTGTTCTCTCCTCTGTGTTCCAGTAGCACTTGGTGGTTAACCACTTTATATGCTGGATCACATTGCACTGGACTTATCTCTTTTGGGGGTCCATCTCTTCCAGTAGACTGTGAGCAACTTGAGGGCAGGAAACTAATTCCTCTGGATGCATCCGTCCTGGGATTTCTCAAAAGTGAATACATGGTATTAGTGGATGTTCTAAATGACATTGAATACACCAGGCGGTAGTCCTCAACAGTTTATTACAAAACTCTGGTACAATATCAAGTCACATTTCCGTTGACTATTTCCCCCCCATTTTTACACAAAAATTCATAATCTAAATTGGCCAAACTTGTCGCGAATAGATATCCTGCTAGTCTCGTACTTCTTGTTGTTTGTAACTCTGAAGAAAATGATGACAGTTCTCACACTTGTACCTTTTTCTCTGAGTGTAAATGTGCCTGCAGACCTTTTTATGATTTTCTAACTGGAGGGCTGGTGAATAAGCTCAGCATGGTTGAGCAGCAAATGTTGGAGGATAATTGGATCTGCAGGCTAAGGTAGTGGGAATGTTAAAGATTTTATGTGCAGGATTGATTTGTATCAAGTCTGCATTGTGCTTTAGAAAATTCAGATTTTATTTGGCAATTCTCTTCTGGATTTTAAACCATTAGTTAATATTTAATGCTTTTCTGGAGAGTCTCTCACTTCACATAGAATTTCATTTTCAGTAAAATGTTTCTCTTCTGAGTGGGAAAATCATTTAATGTAGATGCTGGGATTCTGAAATAGTACATTGCTGAATTGAAAGGAGAAGCCAGTCCATCATTTTGCTTGGTATTAAACTTACTCAGTTATTCCAGAGTCTGCTGAAAAAAATAATGCTCTGTGGAACATTATCCAGGAGGGATGAGGAAGTGTCTCTTGTGATTAGTACCATATTAGATGGGGTTCACCAGGGAAATAGAACTGACAGGAGATATATATATATATATAT
>JAQZBX010030087.1:0-20614 GCA_029593785.1 Cabassous unicinctus | reverse complement strand
GCTGATGTTTGCAGTAACTAAGTATATATGGAAAACACTGATATCAGTAATTGTTCATACAGTTTCATTCTTCAAGCAGTCCTTTGCCATTAGGTCATCTTTAATGAGGCCAGAGTTCAGCAGGAAAGTGAGGAGTACAGCAGATTCAACATCAGTTAAGTTGTTACCGCCTTTTTAATTGAAAGGTTGCATTGGGTCAGGATTTATCCATGACAGGCCAGCAGTATGAACACATTTATTTTAAATAAACTTTTTATTCTGGAATAGATTTTAGATTTACAGAAAAATTGTCAAAATAGTACAGAAATATCCACTATATTCACACACCCAGTTTCTCCTATTACTAACATCTCGTATTAGTATGGCACATTTTTTACAAGTAATGAACCGACATTGACACATCATTGTTGATAATTAAAGTCCATCATTTATTCATATTTCTTTAGTTTTTACCTGAAATTTTTTTCCTGTGTCAGGATCCCATTCAGGATACCATATTAAATTCATTGTCTGTTTCTTTAGGCTACTTTAAACTTTGAAATTTCTCTGACTTTTCTTGTTTTTTAAAACCTGAGTAGTTTTGAGGAGTACTGGTCCAGTATTTCATGGAATTTCCCCCAATTTGGGATTTCTCTGATGTTTTTCTCATAATTAGACAAGAGCTAAGGGATTTGGAGAGGAAGACCACAAAGGTAGAGTGCTATTCCCATCACATCTTACCAAGGGTTCATGCTACCATGAACAGTGACATGACTTATCATTGTTGATGTTGACCTTAATCACCTGCCTGATATAGTGTTTGCCAGATTTCCCCACTGTAAAGTACTCTCTTTTCCACCTTCCAAAACTATACTCTTTGGAAGGAAGTCACTATGAGCATCCCACATTTAAGAAGTCAGAGATATATTCCACTTTTTTGAGAGTGAAATATCTATGTCAATCATTTGGAATTCTGCACAAGAGATTTGTCTCCTATTTCCCATTTATTTATTTATTTATTCAATCACTTGTTTATATCAATATGGACTCCTGGATATTTATTTTATACTTTGCTTTATAATCCAGTACTACTTTATTTTGTTGCAAAAATTGTTCCTGCTTTGGCCACTGGGAGCTCTTTCAGTAGGTCCCTGTGTCCCTTTGGCAAACTTCTATACATGCAAGGTTTTAATATTTTCTTTGTTGGTGGTGTTGTTCAGCCCTTTCTTACTTTAGATACTACAAGATTGTTTCCAGGTTCACCTTCTTTATGTCCTGACCTAGTCTTAATGTGATGAATTAAAATAAATTAGGGGCTTTTCATAATGTCATGATGTCTCAGCATCTCTGACCTTGTCATTAAGTCCCTCAGTGAGCACCCCAGACATCACCTGCTTCTCCCTCTCCTCCCCACCTCTTACCCAAGTTCACACCCACCACAATCAAATACCAGCTCCCAGATCTCCACTCTTGCTTGTTCAACCACTACAGCTCCACCCATTTACATTATAAAGGCATAGTCCTCAGGTTCACTGCAACCTTTTGTTCCCCTCCTGCTTGGTTAAGACTATGCTTCTGATGTTTTTCCCCCTGTAAATCTGAAAGGTTTGCTACTCCTCTCTATTTTAGGACCTGTGAGTACTAATAAAATTTTCATTCATACATTTCTGGATTAGAAAGACATCGAATTCTCTCCTCTACTAGAAAAATACCTAGAGGACAGGCAGAAACAGCCTAGAAAAAATGTTCTAGGATTTGGGACACCAAGGGAAGGCTGTACCAAGGCCAGAAGAGAGAGAGGCACAGAAAAAGAATCTTAATGGAAAGACTGTGAGTGAAAATTGCAACTGCAGCCACCAGCACCCTTACTCCACCCTACAAGCAGACCATTTTGAATTATCCAGCCTCAGGCTGGCTGCTACAAACAAAGGGGGCCACAGGGATCCATCTTCCCTAGAAAAGGGAGTGAGAAGGACACAGCCTTAAACTGATTCAGCTATTGGCCCACAAATTTGGTCTGCTGTGTCCCACGAGCCCTTCCTGGCTGGGAGGTGCCACAATTCCCTGGGAGTTAGGATAGAACAAAACAGATCCAAACCTCTCAATCACCTTGCCTACTGATGTACAGACTAGATCTGGTTGTTGAGTACACAGAGGGGAGTGGAATTATTTCCTGCTTGGGAAAAGGGGGTGAGTTGCCATCAAAGGTTGCAGAACAACCTCTGAGAAAGTTTGAATTGTGAGGCTCTTAGCCACCAGGCAGGAATCTCTGTCACATTGATCTGGTCCATTTTGGTGTGAACACACTCTGACCTGGCTTTGAACTGAAAGGCCTGACAAAAACCACCATCTACTGGCCTACCAAGGAAGTGCATGTGAAAAAAATAAAAAATAAATAAGGGGAATTATGGGAAGATGGCATTGGGCTAGGCAGGCAGGGCTGACCTCTATCACAAAAACAGTGGAGAAAGAGTCAAAAAGCTCTCAGAAGGACCTGCTTTGGGTGTCAGCAGACCAGGACAGTACTGCATAACACCTAAGGGGATGGGCTACAGAGAGACAAAGAATTCAAAACAACAAACATGAATTACCAAACCCCCATGGCAGTTGGGAAGGGTTCACCTACCCCACACCAAAATATTAAGTTGGAAAAAACCCCTGGCTCACTACAGCTCACAGAGAGGGGAACAGATGTCTTGCTCCCTGTCAGGTATTTACAAGGGAAAAGGGAAGGGCTCGGCTCTGGCCAGATAAAACACAGGAAAAAGGAGATTGACGCACTCCTTGAAAAGGTGTCCGACAAATGTTATCTGCTGGCAAGTCTGGAAATTGCATGGAAAAAAAACTATTTTAGTTCTTTCTGTACTCTAACTCCTGGGAGAAAATCTGCACCCCATTAGTGACTCCCTGGCCCAATTTTGATAACTTAAGCTGGGCAATTATATAGATGTAGAATAAGTTGAACCAAATATCAAAGAAGAGCTGTGAATAAAAACAATAGGCAAGAGAGAGGAATTGGCCATCAGAGTAAATTCACCAACATATCCTGATGCTGAGACATTAGCAAAATATTACAAGCCATACTAGGAAACAGAAGAGATGGCCCAGCTAAAGGAACAAACCAAATATTCTGAAGAGATATAGGATTTAACACAGTTAATGATAATCAAATAACTCTTCTCTATCAATTCAAAGACTTGAAAGAAAATATGACTAAAGAGATAAAAGATATTAAGAAGACCCTGGGTAAGCATAAAGAACTATTTGAAAGCCTGCAAAGAAAAGTAACAGAACTTATGGAAATGAAACACACAACGGATGAGACCAAAAATACATTAGAGGCACATAAGAGCAGATTTGAATTGCTTGAAGAAAAAATTAATCGCTTTGAAGACAGAACATCTGACCTGGAAAAGACAGAACAGAAAGAGAAGAGAATGGAAAAAATGCAAGAGGGTCTCAGCGAATTGAATGACAACTTGAAACACACAAACAGACACATTCTTGGTGTCCCAGAATAAGAAGGGAATGGAAATGGGTAGAAAGAATATTTTAGGAAACAATGAACAAAAACATCCTAAACCTTATGAAAGACATATCAATATCCAAGGACAACACACCTCAAACAAAATAATTCTGAATAGACCTACACTGGGACATTTACTATTCAGAATGACAAATATCAGAGATAAAGAGAGAATTCTGAAAGCAGCAAGAGAAAAGCAAAGCAGCACATATAAAGGAACCACAATAAGATGAAGTGCCATCCTCTCATTAGGAACCATGGAGGAGTGAAGAAAGTGGTATGATGTATTTAAGGTACTGAAAGAGAAAAACTGCCAGCCAAATTTCTGTATCCAGCAAAACTGTCTTTCAAAAATGAGAGTGGGTTCAGCTATCACAGACAAACAAAAACTGATAGAATATGGTACGAAAAGACCAAAATTACAAGAGATACTAAAGGGAATGCTGTAGCTTGAAAGAAAAAACAAGGACAAGAGATTTGGAGAAGAATGTAGAAAAGAAGATTATTAGGAAGGGTAAATTAAAGGATAAAAAGACAGACAATAAAGAGACATGAAAACAGAAAGCCAAAGGAGAAAATGAATCAAGTAAGTAAAGCCTTTACAGTAATAATATTGATTGTTAATGGCTTGAACTCCACAATCAAAAGACATAAACTGATAGAAAACATTAAAAAAAATGAGCCAGATAGATGTTCTTTATAAGAGACACACCTCATATATAAGGACAAAAACAGATTGAAAGTGAGAGTTTAGAAAAGGATATTCAATGCAAATAGTACCAAAAAAGAACTTGAATAGCAAAATTAATATCAGACAAATAGAATTTAAATGTAAAACTTTTATAAGGGATGAAGAAGGTCATTATATATTAATAAAGGGGGCAATGCACCAAGAAGAAATGACTATGCTAAATATTTATGCACTTAAACTCAGTGCCGCAAGATACATGGGGCACAGTGGCAAACCTGAAGGGAGAAATAGATGTCTGTACAATAATAGGTGGAGACTTCAATACACTGCTCTCAGTATTGGATAGAACATATGGACAGAGGATAAATAATGATATGGAGAACTTGAATAATATGATAAATGAACTAGACCTCACAGACATCTATAAAGCATTACATCCCAAAACAACAGGGTATATATTCTTTTCAAGTGCTCCTGGATCCTTCTCCAATATAGACCATATTTTGGGTCACAAGACAAGTCTCAATAAATTTAAAAAGATTGAAATTATGCAAAACACTTTCTCCAATCATAACAGAATGGAGCTGGATATCAACAATGGGTGGAAAAATGGAAAATTCATAAATATATGGAGATTAAACAACACATTCTTAAATAATCAGTGGGTCAAAGAAGAAATTGCAAGAGAATTCAGTAAATATCTTGAGATGAATGAAAATGAGAACACAACACATCAAAACCTATGAGAGAACACAAAGGCAGTGCTAAAAGGGAAATTTATGGCCCCCGATGCATACATTAAAAAAAGAAGAAAAAGCTAAAATCAAAGATCTAACTTCACACCTGGAGGAACTAGGAAAAGAACAGCAAACTAATCTAAAACCAAGCCAAAAGAAAGAAATAGTAAAGATCAAAGCAGAAATAAATGAAATAAAGAAGAAAAAAACTATAAAGAGAATTTAAAAAAACAAAAGTTCATTCTTTGAGAAGACCAACAAAATTGGCAAACACTTTACTAGACTGACAAAGAAAAAAAGAAACAAGATGCAAATAAATAAAATCAGAAATGTGAGGGGGAACATTGCCACTGACCCCACAGAAATAAGAGGGATCATAAGCGGATACTATGAACAACTGCCCCAAAACTAGACAATGTAGATGATATGGACAAATTCCTAGAAACACATGAACCACCTACACTGGCCCTAGAAGAAATAGAAAACCTTAACCAACCAATCACATGTGAAGAGATTGAGTCATTAAGAATCCCCCAAAGATGAAAAGCCTGGGACCAGATGGCTTCACAGGTAAATTCTACCAATAATTCAAAGATGATCTAATACCAATCTTGCTCAAGCTCTTTCAAAAAATTGAACAGGAAAGAATGCTACCAAAGTCATTCTATGAAGCCAACATCTCCCTAATACCAAAGCCAGATGAAGATATTATGAAAAAAGAAAATTACAGACCAATATCTCTAATGAATATAGATGTAAAAATCCTCAACAAAATACTTGCAAACTGAATCCAAAAGCACATTAAAAGAACTATAGACCATGATCAGGTGGATTTTATCCCAGGTAGGCAAGGGTGGTTCAATACAGGAAAATCAATTAGTGTAATAAACCACATTAATAAATTGAAAAAGAAAAATCACATGATCCTCTCAATTGATGCAGGAAAGATGTTTGATGAAATACAGCACCTTTTCTGAATAAAAACACCCAAAAGATAGAAATAGAAGGAAGCTTTCTCAATATGTTAAATTGCATGTATGAAAAACCTACACCCAGCATTGCACTCAATGGTGAATGACTGATAGCTTTCTGGCAGAGATTATGAACAAGACAAGGATGCACACTGTCATTTATTATTGTTATTATTTAATATTGTTAAATATTTAATTTAATATTGTTGTTTAATATTGTGCTAGAATTTCTGGCTAGAGCAATTAGGCTAGATAAAGAAATAAAAGGCATGCAATAGGAGAGGAAGAATTAAAATTTTCACTATTCGCTGATGATATGATCTGATATCTAGAAAATCCTGAATAATCCACAATAAAACTACTAGAACTACTGGAAAAGGTGAGCAAAGTGTCGGGATACAAAATTAATATGCAAAAATCAATAGTGTTTCTAACACTACTATGTGTAATCTGAGGACGAAATCAGAAAAAAAAATCCATTTATAATAGCAACTGAAATAATCAAATATTTAGAAATAAACTTAACCAAGGACATAAAGGACCTGTATTCAGACAAATACAAAACATTGCTAAAAGAAATAAAAAAGACTTAAGTGAATGGAAGGACATTCCATGTTCATGGAATGGATGATTAAATATTGCTAAGATATCAATTCTACCCAACCATATTTACAGATTAAACACAAACCCAATAAAAATCACAACAGCCTTTTTTGCAAAATGGAAAGCCAATTATCAAAATTATTTGGAAGGGTAAGAGACCCTGAATAGCCAAAAACGTCTTGAAAAAGAAGAAAGTTGGAGGACAAAGGAAATAACTGCCAATAAAGAATTTTATATCTGGTAAGACTTTCCTTCAAAAATGAGGGAGAAACTAAAATATCCCCAGATAAATAAACTCTAGAGGGAATTTATCACCACAAAACTTAACCTACAAGCAATGCTAAAGGGTGTTCTTCAGACTGAAAGGAAAGGACACTAGACGGCAATTTAAAGTAACATGAAAAAATAAAAACTTGATAAAGATAATCATTTGGGTAATTATAAATGACAGCATTATTGTAGTCTATGGTTTTGTATGTAAATTCACTTCTTACTTCCTACAAGTGTTAAAATGTAAATGTATAAAAAGTAATGATAAACCTATGGTTTCAGCCATGCACTGTACAAAGGTAAAAGTGGTAACAAGTACAAAAAAAGGTGGGGGGCAGTGGGGTATAGGAAAATTATATGTGTATGCTATGGAAGTTAAGTTTGCATTATGAATTTCTCTGTCATTATTTCTTTAACTATTCCTTCTGTGCCTTTCTTTTTCTTCTCCTTCTAAGACTTCTATAATGTCTATATTGGTATGTTTGATGGTGTCACAGAGTTGTCTTAGGCTATTTTTGCTTTTTTCTTTCTTTCTTTCTTTCTGCTGCCCAGCCTGACTCATTTCAATTTTCTTGTCTTTAAAGTTCACTGTTTCTTTCTTCTGCCAGCTCCAATCTTCTATTGAATCTCTCCTGGGAATTTTTCATTTTGGTTATTGTGGTCTTCAACTCCAGTAGTTCTGTTTAGCTCCTTTTTAAAATTTCTATCTGTTTACTAAGATTCTCATATTGCTCATTCATAGTTTTCCTGATATGCTTTAGTTCTACCTCTGTTTTCCTTCCTCTCTTTGAGCATTTTTAAGATAATTTTTTTAAAAGGTTTTGTTTGTTATATCGACATTCTTGTCTTCCTCATTGGTGTTTTCTGGATTTTTGTACTCTTCCTTTGGATAAGCCATCATTTCCTGTTTCTTTGTTTACCTTGTACTGTTTTGATGTTCACTGTTCATTTTAATACTTTAAAATTTTAATGCTAAGATTTATTCCCTGGGATATCTGTTTATTGACAGAGATTTTTTTTAAGCCTCTGCCTTCCTATCACGAAGGTCTCCCCAAGGTGAATGAAATATACAGGGTTTTCCCTGTCTTCCTGAGCCTGTGTCTCGTCTGGGACTTTTGTTTTTTAGTTGTTTTGGTGTTGCCCTATTCATAGGAGTTTAATTGTCCCCTCTGTTTCCCAAGAGACAGACCTCTCTCTCCTATGTGTTGAAGCCCGCAATTCTTTGTCCCAGATTGTCCACCTTTAGAGTTTCTTATACTCCTTTTGTTTTCTCAAGTTGCTTTTGCCTGGAGGGCAAATTCTAGGAGAAGGAGCAAACCATAGAGGACTTTCCCTTGTCAGTATTTCCCAGCTTAAATAGGGCAAAGGACCCATTAAGGGGGCACAGACTGGGTCGAAAGGGCCCTTGGGAGAGGATAGGAAAGGTGCCAAGAGTTTCTTCCATGGCTCCCCAAATTTGGTCTTTCTTGGCCTGCCCAGCAAATGCAGCCTTTGAACCAACTCTCCTCTGTAGCCCTGTGGAACCATAACATCTAAAGGCTCCTCTTCTGCAGCCTTTTTCTGGGGCAGGCTGAAACAATGGCTGTTCTCACAGCTGGGCCTCCAGAGATCCAAAGTCACTGATCCAATACTGTCATCAGTGATCAGCCATGCCCACTTCTGGTCTTGGGGAAGAAGATTTTTTATGTCCTTTCTTTCATCAGTAGGTAGCCAGGGGCTGAACTCCATGGCATTGGAGTTTCAAAATAGTAGTTTCAGACAGTTTTTGCCTGTTTAATAGTTATTCTGATGAAAGAACTCAGTCCTGGAGCTCCCTACTTCACCATCTTCCCCAAAACCCCACCTTTCACTATGAAGTGTGTTGTTTTTTTAGTTTTTTTTTTAATGAGACCAGTAGATTAGTGTTTGGTATAGGATCCCAAAGATGCTGTAGGTATGTATGGGGGTTTCTGCCCAGGCCCACCACCCACTCTCACCACAGAGCTCATGGAGATGTCCAAGCTGAAGGAGTACTTGGCTGGGCCATTAAATTTGGGCTATTTTTGCTAACAATTTGTATGTAAACTTATTATTACCAATCCCTTGACTCAAAGCAACAAAAATATTTTTATAAAATTACATTTAAAATTAAAGTATAAACTAAAAAAAAAGGAATGAGATAGGATTGTAGAGTTGTATTTTGGTTACTTGTTATGTTGTAATACTCAGTGACACATTTGCTTTTACTGGTAGTATTAACATGGCATTGGAAATTCTTTAAATGTTTTTTGTTTGTTTGTTTGTTTATACTGAAATCTTAAAACCCAGTATCTCAGAATGTGACTTTATCTGAAAATAGGGTCTTTGCAAGATGTAATTAGTTAAGATGAGGCCATACTGGGGAAGGCTGGGCTCTTGACCCAATATGATTAGTGTCCTTAAAAAAAAGAGAAGTTGAGACACAGAAACAGAGACTCTCAGGGGAGAAGGCCATGAGAAGGCAGAGTTAGATAATGGAGGCATGCAGCTACAAGCCATGGAACACCAAGGATTTCCAGTCACCACCAGAAACTAGAAAAGACAAAGGATTCCTCCTCTAGAGCATTCAGAGGGAGCATGGCCCTGCTGAAATTTTTATTTTGGACTTCTAGGCTCCAGAACTGTGAGAGAATAAATTTCTGCTGTTTTAAGTTAGCAAAAGCTAGCAAGTTTGTTATAATTTGTTATGAAAACCCCAGGAAACTAATACACCAATAAAACTTTTAGCCAGGTTTTCTAAAATAGTTGTCTACCTATTACTGTGACTACCTATACAAGCTTAATTTCATCTTTATATGACTTTGCTATAACCTTTATACTAATATTGTTAATATCTTGTCCTGTCTGATTCTATTCCATAAGAATTTATTGAATTTTTAAATAGCAGACTCAGTTAATATTTCTTTTCACATAACCATATTATGGTATTCAACTTTATTTATCCATAAATACATAAATATACTTATTCTATACTATTTTTCTTGTTTTGTTTCAGTTTTGTAGCATATTACTTTATATCTCAAATTTCTATATATACTAGTTTGTGGTGTTGTTTTTAAATGAGTAAAATTATGCCCCCATTCATATTAATAGTATTTTACTTTTATTCAGAATTTTTTCAAATTAAATTGTGATGTTTCTCATATACTAGTAGATGGCAATCAACTCACAATTACTGCAGAGCTAACTGAATTTCTCTCCATTTTACAAATGAAAAAGTAAATCATAGCATATTAAAATGACTTATAATTGACCCCACAGAGAATGGGAAACAGAGTCAGGATTTGATCCAATGATTGCAAGATTTAAAACTGCTTTTTATTTAAAAGCATACATTATGAGTCTTAACCACAATAATAGTGCCTATATTATTTTACCTTATCATTTTGTAAATATTAAACTGTCACTTTTATTTGTTTGTTTGTTTCCAAAAATATCTTCTTACTATAGCCATAAACATGGATTTGAACTGAAAAGTGTTTTTCTTTTTTTAAATGCTTTATGTTTTTTTTTTGGTTTTGTTTTTGTTTTTGTTTACAATTTTGCATCTTTTTATGTGTTCCTGAACAGGGTGTGAAGGCAGGGGTTAATATGTTCTGCCACTCAGAAATTACTACTTACAACCAAAATCATAGTTTATTTTCTTCCCAAAACATGTTTGCTATTTTTAATCACAGACTCAGTGATTAAGAATGGAATGAAAAAGATGTATGACTATGGAGCAATTCAAATAAATGAAGAATTAAGATGCTGTAGTTACCCTGCTTCTGCTGCCTTAGCTCCTCAGAACTTTGGTGTTATTGGTCTCAGATACCACTTTACCATCCACGATCCTGTGGGTGGTGGTCTTCTGGATGGTTTGCATGGCGTTGCTGCTGCCAGGTCATCACTAAGATTGCTTCTTCCAGAAGGCGGCTGTAAGTGGTGATCTTGGTCTCCAGCTCGACCTTGATGTTTAGCAGGGCCTCATACTTCTGGGCCTGGCACTACCCCTCTGCCCAGGTTTATGCCAGTTATGACTCCAGGTGCAGCAGGACCCTGTTGAGCTGCTCCATCTGCAGGACATAGGGGGCTTCCACCTCCCTCAGCTGTTCTCCAAGCTGGCCTCAGATTTCTCATGGAGTCCAGTTCTATTTCCAAGGAGTCGCTTGTCCTTCTCAACTCCATGAGCATCATCTCAGCAGCTCCTTTCTCAGCAGAATGAGACATAACCACTGTGGTGATCTTTTCAATCTTCTAGGACAAGTACTTGTCCAACTCCTCTCAGTTCTTCTGAGCCAAGTAATCATATTGGGTATGGATGTTTGCCATGAACTTATTGAGGTCCTGAGATTTGAGGACGTCTACTTCCACAGTCATCCCAAGGATGGCAAGCTGGGTTTGTAGCCCTTTACTTCCTCCTCATGGTTCTTCTTCATGAAGAACAGCTCCTCCTTGAGAAACTCGATCTTAGCTGCAGCCAAATGATGTTGGTGTCATCAATGACCTTGCAGAGCCCATGGATGTCACTCTCCATAGACTGGCACATGGCCAGCTCAGGCTTATTTTGACTCTGAAGTCATCAGCAGCCAGTCAGGCATTGTCAATCTTCAGAACAATGCAGGTATTGTCTACGATATTTGCAAAAGATCTGAGCCCTCTGTTCCTTGATGGTCTTGAGGAAATGCCCCCAGTCCCTGACCTGGGTCTTTTCTTCACCAGGTGTTCCCAAGGTATGCCTTCCAGTCTCCAATTCTCAGTCTCCAGTCTCCTTACCCTGTCCGGGTTGGAGGCCAGGCATTCCTTCAAGTCTTGCATTGTCTCCTTCTCTTCCTAGATGTCCTGCATTCCTACCAGATCCCATGGGCCAGTGTTCAGCAGGGCCTTTAGTTAAGGGAACTAAAGGAGTGGGACACAGAGATCCAGGAGCCTGAACCCCCAGCTCCCGCAAAGACGCTGGCCTCACTGCTGGCCGGCAGGACCTGGTAGCTGGGCAGCTGGATGGAGTCCAGGGATCGGTAGTTGGGGGACAAGATGGTGGAGGAGGTGGTGAAGCCCATGTTGTCTGGAGAGGAAAGCCAGGGGTAAGGACTCAGGATAGGCCACTGTGTCTGTTTTATTCACCACTTTAGATCCTGGAGCTTTTAAAATACCTGACACATAGTAACTGTTCAGTAAATTATTTGAATGAGTGAATGATAATTATCAAAGAATTAATTTAGTAGCAAAAAACTTGGAAAAATCATGAAATGTCAACATTAAGGAAATGACTAGTAAAATTTGGCATATTACATGACAAAATGTTATCTACTTGATATAATACTATTTATTTCTAATTATTAAAATGACAAAGAAATGCTCATTAAACAATAATACATAACAATGTAGTCTTACAGTAGTCTATACTGAATCATCTCACATAAGTTTTTAAAAAGTAAACAGAAAATGTAATAAAGTTGTGGTCATGGTTATTTGTGTTCTTAGAGTCAACTATTCTGGATGCAGCCTCTTAATATTCCACTCTCTTGTTGATGGAAGTTACAGTTCAGATTATTCTGTATTTTTTAAAATTGTTCATATGTATATTACTTTAAAAATAAGTCTAATCAACCTGGATTGATTATCATATTCCATTTACCACATTTATGGCATGATATATACATGTATGTATAATATATATTGAAAGCATCTATTGTTTTTTAATAAAATTTTACTGAAGTATCCTTTATATTCCATCATGATAGTCGATGTCAGCTTCATTTTAATGTTTTTGATAGGAAACATGCAGTCTTTGACTATACAGCAATTTATTTGTCTTTTAATATTTTTCAAATGTGAAATAAGTAGGAAAATTATACATGTTAAATAAAGTAAGACCAAATTTTGACATTATATATTTCAAAATGGAAGATTGTTGCAAATATTTGTTGGACTGAGAAGTTTCTCCAAATCATGGTAGGTAATTACAAGTTTGTGGAAAATGCCACGATATGCAGCAACCTAATTTTACGTTAATATAAGCAATTTCCATTCCAGTGGGTTTGCTCAAATACTCATGTATACTATATTATGAAGGATTTTAAAGCAAACCATTCATTTTGTTTCTCCCATAAGTGTGATGTTAAAAAATATGATATTAGTTTCCATCATGTAGTTTTAGGCTTATTTACATACAGTGGTTGTTTCACATAATCTTTGGAAATTGAACACTGGCCAGAAAAATTGGGTAAACATACATGTTGATTTTATGGTTATAATAAGGAGTTATGGGTAATGGAAGGAAAAAGCAAGGAACCAAATAATAACAAAGGCCAAAAACGCTATATAAAAGGGTATATGGATAAATGGTTAGAAAAAATAGCTTTTGCCTATAGCCAGTGTGGTAGTTTGAAGTTGTATGTACCCCCCAAAAAAACATGTTCTTACATCTAATCCATTTCTGTGTGTGTGGACCCATTGTAAGTAGGACCTTTTGAGGAGGTTAGTTCAGTTAAGGTGTCGCCCAGCCCAATCAGGATTCATCTTAATCCTATTATGGAGTTCTTTATGAGCAGAATGAAATTCAGACAGAGAGAAAACCACAGGGAGTAGTGAGAAGCTGGAATTCAATGGAACCCAGAAGAGAATAGAAAGACTAGGAGAGACTGCCATGTGCATTGTACTGGTAAACTTTCTCCCAGACTTCCCCAAAGGGACCTATGGCCTTTTACCAGGGTGACTGTACAATGGGGAAAAGGAAATGGTCAGACATTTCAGGGATTACTGGACACTAGTTCTGAACTGACACTAACTTCAGGAGACCCAAAAATGTCATTGTAGTCCATCAGCCAGAGTAGGAGCTTATGGAGGTCAGGTGATCAAAGGAGTTTTACTTCAAGCCCATCTCACAGTGGACCCAGAGAACCCCTAAACACATTTTGTGGTTATTTTCCCCAGTTCCAGAATGTGCAATTGGAATAGACTTGCTCAGTAAATATCAGAGCATTCGTTCTCTGCCCTATGGAGTGAAGGTTATAATGGTAGAAAAGACCAAGTGGAGGCCACCATAACTGCTCCTACCTAGGAAAATAGTAAAGCAAAAACAATACCACATTCCTCGAAGAATTGCAGACATTAATACTAACATCAAGGACTTAGAGGATGCTGGGGTGGTGATTCCCACCACATCCCTACTCAACTATTCTACTACACTTGTGCCTAAAACAGATGGATCTTGGAGGATGACGGTGGATCATTTTAATAAAGAGGTGGCCCAAATTGCAGCTGCTGTTTCAGATGTAGTGTTTTAGTTTCCTAGCTACTAAACAAATATCATACAATGGGTTGGTTTAACAACAGGAATGCTCTCAGTTTTGGTGACTTAAAAGTCTCATTTCCTCCCAAAGTTGGCATTTTCTGGTTGGTTGGCAATCTTTGGGGTTCCAGGCTTTTCTGTCACATGGCAATGCACATGGTGACGCTGATTTTCTCCTCTGGGTTTTGTTGACCTCTGACTTCTGGCTGTTCCCCATTGATTCCTTTTGTCTGACTTTCATTCTGCTTATTAAGGAATCCAGCAATCAGGAGTAAAGTGCAACCTGATTCAATCGGTCACAAATTAAGTAACATATAGAAGAAATCTTATTTACAATGGGTTCACATCCACCAGAATGTGGACCAAGATCATGAAAATGTCAAAATTGGGTTGCACAACACAATCCACCACATGCAGTATCTTTGATTGAATAAATGTACAATCCCCTGGTGTATGGCATGCAGCTTTTGATCTGGCAAATGCTTTTCCCTCAGTACCTGCTATTAAAACTCACCATAAACAGTTTACTTACAATGTCAAGGACAGTAGTACACCCTCACTCTTTTATCTCAGGGTATATCAACTCTTAGCTCTCTGTCATAATTTAGTCTGAAGGGACCTTGGCCACCTTTCCTTCCACAAGACATAAAACATGTCCATTATATTGATGACATTATGCTGATTAGACTTAGTGAACGTGAGGCAGCAAGCACTCTAGACTTTTGCTAAGACATTTGTATGTCACAGGGTGGGGGGGAAATGCTACAAAAATTCAGGGTTCTTTTATCTCAGTGAAAGTTCTAGGTGTCCAGTGGTCTGTGGCATATCGAGGCATTCCTTATAAGTTTAAGGATCTGCTGCTGCATCTGGCACTTCCTTCAACCAAACAAAGTGGTTTCACACTTAGTGGGCTTCTTTGGATTTTTGAGTGAACATATTTCTCTATTTGGGTGCACTACAACTCTAGCCTATATACCAAGTGACCCAAAATGCTGCTAGCTTTGTATATGACCTAGAATGAAAGAAAGTTCTGCAATAGGTTCAAGCTGATGTGCAAGCTGCTCTGCCGTTTGGGCCATATGATTCAGCAGATCCAATAGTGGTAGAAGTCTCAGTGCCAGATACTATTTGGAGCCTTTGTTAGGCACCTATAGCTGAATCACAGTGCAGTCCTTTATTATTTTGAAGCAAAGTCTTGGCATTTTCTTTGGATAACTATTCCTCTTTTGAGAAACGGCTTTTGGCTTTCTACTGGATCTTAGTGGATATGGAATGCAATGCTTAGCCATGGGCCACCAAGTTACCATGTGATCTGAGCTGTCCATCATAAATTGGATTTTGTACATACCAAGCCACAATGTTTAGTGTAAACAGCAGCACTCCATCAAATGGAAGTGATATGTAGGTACAAGTAAACTACAAGAGGAAGTGGCCTAAATGTCCATGGTCACCACTCCTGCCACATTACTTTCTCCCAGGGCACACTTAGAGCTCTTATGGATCTGAGCTCTTAGATCAATTGACAGAGGAAGAGAAAATTTGAACTTGATTTACAGACTTCTTTGCAGTATGTGCAGGTGCCATCCAAAAATGGACAGAACTTAGGGAAGTGAACCTAGATGTTCATTTGGATTGGAAGGATAAGTGGGTAAAGATGTGTTAGTGTATCAATTCATTGGCTTTGGGCAATGGTTTGACTGGATGGTCGTAGATACGGAATGTGATTGGAAAAATTGGTGACAAGGAAGTCTGTGGAAGATGTATGTAGATAGACATGTCTGAATATGCAAAAATCATGAAGATGTTTGCATCCCATGTGAATGCTCATCAAAAGGTGGAAGATTTAATAATTAAGAGGATAGTATGACCTCTTTCACAGCTCTCAGTTAGCCTTTTTCCTCAGCCACTCATTGCATTGTCCAATGGCCTCATGAACAAAGTGGCTCTGATGATAAGAAGGGAGGCTATGCATGGGCTCAAAAGCATGGACTTCCACTCACAGGGCTAGCTTTTTTACAGCCGCTGCTGAGTGTCCAATATGCCAGCATTGGTGCCTCAGGGTACTAATCCCTGAGGTGACCAGGCAGGGATTTTCCTGAAGCAGCTGCATTAATAGAATTGTGTAATGGCCTTTTGAAGACTCAATTTTGGCACCATCTGGGTGGCAATACCTTGTAGGGTGTAGGAAATGTTCTTCTGGAGGATGTGAATGCTCTAAATTATAACCCAATCTACAGTGCTATTTCTCCAGGATTCACAGGTTCAGGACTCAAGCGGTGGAAGTGGGAGTGGCAGCATTCACTAGCTTCCTTTTCCCACACCTGTATTTTCTGGTGGTCTAGAATTCTTAGTTCTAAAGGGAAGAGTGCTTCCACAAGGACACACAACAATGATACCACTGAACTGATTAAGATTGCCACCTAGCTACTTTGGGTTCCTTATGTCTCTGAGTTAACAGACAAAGAAGAGAATTACTGTACAGACTGGAGTTATTGATCCTGATACCAAGGGGAAATTGGATAGCTCCTACGCAATGGAGATAAGGAAGAGTATGCCTAGAATCAGGAGATCCTTTAGTGTTTCTCTTATTACTACCTTGATCTGTTAAAGTCAATGCAAAACTGCAACCCAGTTCATACTAATGGCCCAAACCCTTCAGTAAAGATGATTTGAATCACCCCACCAGACAAAGTACAACCAGCTCTAGTGCTTGCTAAGGCTAAATGGAAAAATGAATGGGTATTGGAAGAAGGTAATTATAAATACCAGTTATAACAATGTGATCAATTTCAGAAATGAGGACTTTATTTTTTATGAATTTTTCTTCCATCTTTTGTTATAAATTTGTATGAACTTTTGTTTTTTTCCTTCCCTTATTTCCTTATGATATAACATAAGTTGAATTTATTTTAACTTTACATCATAGTATTTAATTCATAGGATATCACAAATAAAAGTAAATATCACCCAAGAACTTCCATCTTCTTCTGGGCAAAGTGTTAGTACATTTTCAGTTGTACACAGGGCAGTTGTATTGTGTTAGGTGAAACTATGACTACGTTATTGTCTTTATTTCGAGATTAAATATCATTTAAGGGAATGTGCACTGATACCAAGTTGATAAAGGGTTGACTGTGATGGTTAATTTCATGTGTCACTTGGCTAGGTTATGGTCTCCAGTTGTTTGGCCAAGCACATAGTCATGTGGGCCAAATTCTTATAAGTGGGTTGGTGAAAAATAAATCCTCAAGCTGTGAATTTACCATATTTCAGATTTAATAGTCAGGGACATGTCTTATATTTACTGATGTCCTGTAGCAATTGTGATTTAATTGTCAGTGACTGCACATGGTCACCAAATATGTAATGTTCATAGGTTAGAAAATCATCATAGAGACAATAATGAAACTTCTTTCAATAAATGCAGCACCACTTTTATCTGTACTTTCAATGTGGAAAAGATCTAAGAGTGCTTTTCCCAATTTATTTTGCTTATAATTTCCTTTCTATACATGCAGAAGGATGACAAATATTAACAATCTAAATGAGTCTATAAGATATCTTTAAATAAAAATTCAAAGTGATTTAAGGTAACAGTTTTTGTGGTTTATTTGGTAGTATTAGTGATTCATAAAATATTGTAAGTTTATTATTTTTGGCATCTTAGCATCAATGAAAAACAGCAGTGGTTGCATACTAGTAGTTACACATGGGTAACTGGCAGAAGCATAACCTGATCTTCTTTACAGGAAAATTTTTATCCTAAGCCTCGGTGTATATATAATAAGCAGTTCATATTCAAATGCAACTAATCAAAGAAGAAAATCACTTACTAGAAGCTATAATTAACAATAATAATGGAAAAAAGAAACAGACAAATATTTCTGGTATTGAAAATAGCAGACACAAATTTAAAACCACAATAAAACTATAATTAACAGGTTCAAATAAATGCAATAAACAAGCTTGAAAATATCTACAGTGACAGTTACTTATGAAAGAAAATAGCAGAATGTTTTGAGACAATAAATTAGAAATTAAATTGAAAAAGTAAACTTATGAGGTTAGTAGAAGATTTGATAGTTGAAGAGAAAATTAGTGATGTGAAAGTGAAAAATATGCAAAATTAAGCATAGAGAAAATAAAACAGAAAATGTTAAACTGAAAAGAAACATAGAAGATAACATGAGAAATGCAATATAACCAGGAGAATTATCTGAGGATATAAAGAATGAATATTTTCCAGAAATAATAAAAGGATGATTTTCATCTCTAGCAACTTAATGATTTCTAAAGTTAAGAAAAATTCAAACCTGCACATATACCATACTAAAACTGCCAAACATCAAAAATAAAAAGAGAGTTTTAATGATGGCTAATGAAAGATAAATAATTGTTTTAACAGTGAAATGAAAGCTAGATCTCAGTGGAATTATATATATATATATTTTTACAAAATAACAATAGTGATTTCAAATCAAAAATTGATTTGAATAGTACTATGGATATTAAGTAGTATTAGAAACACCCTAACAGATTTATTTCTTTTAGATTTTCCTTTTATAAGCATGGAATATGAGAAAAATCTATGTATAAATGAGTCTAAAATAATTTTTAATTTAGAATTTTATTTATAGAGAAATCTTTCAAGAACAAGGATACAATAAATTAAATTTCTAACCAAAAATAAATGATAATGTTTGTGATAAGCAACTGCCACTCTAAAGGAAATACAGAAAGACATATTTCAGGAAGAATGCAAGTTGTCCAAGATGGGATACCTACTATAGAAGGAAGATTAAAAAGCAAAAAAAAAAAAAATTGTAAAAAAATACATGAATAAATAAATAAACGTTATCTTGATAATAATAATACAATATGGGACTAAAACAAAGCAATGAATTAAAATCAACACTAAATTAAAATTTAAATTCAGAATTGAGTGAATTCATTTAAAATATACTATCCAGAAAGAAGTTCTCCTTTTTCTTAAAGTATTGAATTATTTTAAACTTTGAGAAATATGTAGTAATGTCATAATCTCTAGAGTCAAAACTAAAATAATAGAAATGTTATGTAACAACCAAAGTAGTCAAGAGGAAATTATGGGAAAAAAAATTTAAATTCCAGTTAATTAAAAGGCAGGCAAAAAACACAGAAAGAAATAAAACCATAAACCTGGAGGAAAAATCCCAAAACATTAACTTATATAAGTGATATAAACATAAATATAGCACAATTATATAAAGCAAAGGGACTTAAATCTCCAGCAAAATGAAAATGATTTTAAATTCTTCAGAAAAACAAAAACAACAACAAAGAACAGATTACAACTATTATGCTGAATGGAAAGGACACTTTTAAAATACTAGAATACAGAAAGTAGGAAGTAAAAGGACAGATAAAGATCTTTCATGATAATACCAAAGAATCCTGATTAGTACTACATCTATCAGACAAAATAGACTTTAAATAAAAGTGCATTACTTGTGATAAAGGGAGCCACATCATTATTAGAAAAAATTTAAATATCAGGAATATAAAACCATTAAATATATATACCTAAAAATAGTCTTAACATGTAAAGCGAAAAATTGCAAAATACGTATAAGGAGAATTGTATCTGTGATTATAAAGGGAGATTTTAACATATCTTAATAATCAATATATGAAGTAAAAATAAAATCATCAGTAATTATATATAAGATTTGAATAGCATGATTAACAAATATGACCTAATGGAATTGCAAATGTCACATTCTTTTCTTGGTAAGATCAATTTATTTGAAGTCATGAGAAAGGATGAAGTCACCAATGGACTGAGTTCATAGAAAACTGAATGCAAATATTCTTGCTGTCCTGATTTTGTGATAATCAGGGTAGGCTAAACATTCACTATATTAGAAACCGTGCATGTGTCCCCAGACCTAGTTTTTCTCCCTAGGTCTGGTTTTTAGAATGCTGGTGATAAACTAAGCTGGATTTATTTTGTGACTGTCCTGTATGGGAAAAGACTGTAATTCTAAGTATCATTGGTCAACTTTAAGAGATATAGCAGGGTGACAGATGTGGCTGATATGTTTGGACATCCATCTTCCATATGGAGGGACCTGGGTTCATCTCCGGCACCTCCTGGTAAAAATAAAAAAGAGAAAAATATAGAAGGCACGTGGGCCACTAGTCTCTGTGCATGGGTGCGCCGCTAGACCCTATGTGTGGGTAAGTCCCCCAGGCCCCACGGGCAGATGAGCCACCAGGCCCCACGATCCACACAGCATGATGATGACGTAACAGGAGAGTGACTCAAAGGAAAGCCAAGAGGAGAAGTGCCAAAAAAACAGGAACTAAGGTGGCACAGGCAGTAAGATGCCTCTCTCCCACATCGGAGGTTCCAAAGATTGAATCCCAGTGAAGACAGGAGAAGGATGAGAAGAGAGGCCAGGAAACAGACACAGAGAGTTGCCCAGTGAATGGACACGAAAACAGCAAAAAGGGGGTGGGGGGGAGGGTATAAATGGATAAAAGTAAATAAATAAATAAATAAAT
>JAQZBX010030086.1:0-26979 GCA_029593785.1 Cabassous unicinctus | reverse complement strand
TTTTCTTTTTTTTTTTTTTCCTAAATGATGTTGGAGCCTCTCTCAGAGACCAGCCTTGAATTCTGGGCCAGAGACCTGCATTACTTGTATAGGTCTCTACTGTTATAAGGGTCATGTGTTACTGAATAATTCTCATACTTGGCTTCTTTTTTTAAAAAAATCATGTTTTGTTTCTCTTATGTACTATATTTTATTTTATTTTTTATTTATTTAAATGTTTAAGATCTATAGACAAAAAATTGGAAGTGGCTTCCTATTAATAGTAATTTTTTTTTAGGTTTGTATTTATTATGGGATCTTCAATTTTTCTATCAATGACTTCCATACTGCAGCGGGGCTGCTCAAAATTAAAACTGCTGGGGAAAATTGCGTGGAGGAGTTTCCTGTTAATCTGCATAGGAATTATTATTGTGAATCCCAATTATTGCCTTGGTCCACGTAAGTATTTTTTTTTCCCATCCGTTAGATTCAGGTTGAAATACAGAAATGACATGTTAAAATTTGAGACAAATGTAATTCCTCCATCTCAGTTACCTGCAAAAAAGGATCGTTATTAGAAAAGGATACACAATGCTTAGGTAACTTTGGGCATTATTATATTATCTTCATGGGCTTTTATACCTGGGAGGAGCCTCCAAGACTATGCAAACTTTCTGTTGTACAAAAGAGGAAACTGAGGCCTAGAGAGATTGAGGCGCTTCCATCAGATCGTATTACGTGTAGTGAAGGGCTGAGTAAGGATCAGACCCTGCCCTCCTGCCACTTTGGTTTCTTCACCTTTTACAATTATATGATAGTTCAGGAGTCCACTTTTGTCATCACTTGGATGTCAGCTGGGTTGGTGGGAGGGAGTAGCATCTCTTTCGTTACTGAAGTGGCATCTAGTGAGATGGGACAGTGGAGGGAGGGAAGGAAACTCTGTGCTCGGTACCAGAATCAGAATCGGGGAAGGTAGTGGTCACTGTCCCCAAGAAGCATACAGTGTGGTTAATAAAAGCCCACTAGATCCTCACTTCCGGTTGGGATCATTAGGTGTCACATAAAAGTTGGTTTGATGAATCTCCAGAAAGTATGCTACTGCTCCCAGTAGGATCGGGTTTGTTACAGGGTTACTTTCCTCTGGTGACACGGCCATGTAGCCGGAAAGACAGACAGGCTGTGCTGGGTCATCAGTTTCCTGGTGGACATGACAATTGAATCTAGATTCCTAATGAGAAAGCCAGGGATGAACTTGAGGGCTAAGGGTAGTCCTTGCTCTCTCCTCACACCTAAGTAAGATACTTTTTTCTTATCCCAATCTCCCAATTGGCCAGCTTCCCATTTTGAGATTGAGCCTTATTCTTGACCATCCTATTGAGTGGGATTGGCCTGTTCTGGAACTTGGGTTTGAGCCCTATCTCCTGACCATACTGTATTTCTGTCTCCAAGAGCTTAAGAAAGTCTTCTTTAAGTATAATACAGGTGTGCGTTCTCCCTTAGGAAAAAAATCATGTTATCTTGGAGTGAGATGAGAAGTGGTGGCTAACACTTTACCTAATTTGTGTCTCCTGTAGTGTCTTGGGATAAGGTGCGAATTCCTGGAGTGCTTCAGAGGTTGGGAGTGACTTACTTTGTGATTGCTGTGTTAGAGCTACTCTTTGCCAAACCTGTGCCTGAAAATTGTGCTTCGGTAAGAAACCCCATTTTTAAAAAAAGAGGGAGAAAATCACTTTGGAATTTAATGTATAGTTTTTATAAATTTTTCAGTTCTGAAGGCAATACTATATGTACTTCAATAGATTTCTTAATGCTGTTAGTCACATGTGTTTTTGGTGACATTAAATAGTATCACCATAATCTAGTTTGCTAGAATCTTTTGGGGCATTATTGCCATTTTTTCAATTTCCTTGTGGAAACAAGATACTTAAAAAGCTCATATAACACTTTGGCATCTATACATATACTATAAAGATTCAAATTTACGAAAAAATGCCGATGTAGGGATTGGGAGAATAACAGTATTATACTTGGCTACTGCATATTTTCTCTTTATGATAAATATGTGAGAGTCTTATCTCTTTTGGGATTGCTTCCTATCTTACTGTAAATATCTGAGTTGATTTTCCCCAGGTGACAGCTATTTTTTTCTCTTAATAGAGGTAGATATTCAGGTAGAAATGTTTAAATTCTTCCATTTGCGGTCCTACTTAACAATAAATTAAGTTTTATTTGTTTTCTAGCTTCCTTCAGTATTTCTAACTCACAACTTCTTCATTGAATCCCCCATTCTCTTGATTCTTCCTATAGTAATTGCTTAGTTTTGTATGTTTGGGGGGTGTTTGTAAATTATTGTTACTTTACCTCCTCTGCCCTCCTTGTCAACGTGTCAGTATTCTCTGGCTCTGGATTTTGTCGAGGTAAATTGGAGACTGGACATGCACAGGTGACCGTGGCGCTAAGCTAACCTTCTATGTCAGAATAGTTTCCATCCCTTCCGTGGGACCCAGGTGTTCTGTGGAGCCTCTTCCAGGGCCACCATGATTGGGTGAGGGGCTGGGCGGGAGGTGAGAGGGGAAACACCGAGAGAAGGTGGGCTGTACCCCTTCTTCCTTCAACCAGAACAGCTCCAAAAGGTTAGCTTCTTTTTTTAAAAATTAACTGTTGTAAAATTTCTCTTTGAAATAACACCTTTCTTAAGGTATACTTCACAAAGCATAAAACCTACTCTTTCAAAGTGTAGAATTCCTTGGTACTTAGTATAGTTACAGAGTTGTGCAGCCCTCGCCACTGTCTAATTCTAGAACGTTTTAACCACGCAGAAAAGTAACCCCACGCCTATTAGCAATCCTTCTTCATTACCCCCTCTCTCAGTCCTAGCAACCACTAATCTGTGTTTTCTATATATAGATTTGCCTATTTCCAGCATTTCATATAAGTGGAATTATACACTCTGTGGCCTTCTGTGTCTGGCTTCTTTCATTTAGTATGTTTTTGAGGCTTATCTCTGTTGAGGCATGTATCAGTGCTTCATTCCTTTTCATGGCAGAATAATATTCTGTTGTACGCATATACCACATTTTATTTATCCATAATCAGTTGATGGACATTTGATTTGTTTCCAGTTCTTGGCCATAATGAATAATGCTACTATGAACATTTGTGTTCAAGCTTTTGTGTGGACATATGTTTTTTAATTTTGTTCTGTTTTTAGGAGGTATCCGGGATTGAACCTGGGACCTTGTATGTGCAAAGCAGGCACTCAGCCACTGAGCTACACCCGCTCCTCTGGACATACGTGTTTTGTTTGTTTCTTTGATTGTATAAATAACTGTACAAAAAAAAAACAAATTCAACAAAGGTAAAACTGCCTCGGGGAAGTCTAGGAAAACACCGCCTTACAACAATGGCACTTTGCAGTTAGGAAATAGCCATATAATAACCCTGATGGACATATGTTTTTAATTCTCTTGGATATGTACCTAGGAATGGAATTGTAAAATGTTTCATAGAGTGGGAGCACCAAGACAACATGACACATATTAAATAAATATGTATGTGTTATATTTTATTATTACTTCTATAAAGGCCAAGAAAAGAATTCCAGGGCATTTTCCAAATACTGAACTGATACTGTATATCATTTCCAGTTCTATTTGCAGTTAGTTCATACAGGCTCTCCTTTCTGCCCCTCACCTAGGAGAGAAGCTGCTTTTCTCTTCGGGACATCGCTCCCAGCTGGCCGCAGTGGCTCTTCATTCTAATGCTGGAAAGTGTTTGGCTGGGCTTGACATTCTTCTTACCAGTCCCTGGATGCCCCACGTAAGTGACCCGTTTGGATTAATCCCTTTTTGCATATTATTGCCTGCCAGTTCAGAGTTTCTGGGTTTTATAGCTTTCAAATGCCTCAAGTCAGAGGAATTCTCTTTCATGCTTTTTTCTCTTTGGATGCATCCTTGGTATTGGGAGAGGAGTCTGGTGTGTGGCCAGAGAAATGTCTCTGCATTTTAGTGTTAGTTTGAATAAAAGTTTGCCTCCTGCCTGAACAGTTGGCAGGCAGTCAAGGCAAAAGAGCATCATCCCAAATCCCTTAGGATTGAGGAATGAACAAACATAGGGGGGAGTGTAACCACAGACCAAAGTAGATTTATTGTTATAGTTTTTCCATTGTGTTAACAGAAGAACTTGTAACATTGATATAACGATAGTGGTTGCCAGGGGTTCAGAAGGGAGGGGGATGGATGAATAGATGGAAGGAACACAGGGCATTTTTGGGGCAGTGAAATTGTTCGGTATGATGCTGCAATGATGGACACATGACATTATACATTTGTCAAAGCCTATAAAACTTTACAGCACAAAGTGTAAACCATAATGTAAACTGTAGACTTTGGTTAGTAGCAATGCTTCAAAATTGGTACATTTGTAACAAATGTACCACATTAATGTAAAATGTTAATCGTAGGGGAAGCTGTGTGTGGGTGTGTGTGGGGGGGGTTATATGGGAATTCCCTATACTTTTGGTACAATTTTTCTGTAAATCTAAAACTTTGAAAATAAAACTTATTATTACTTAAAAAAAAAAAAAAAAAGCCTTGGTGAGAGTGTGTGGAGCCAGAGGGATTATTTAGGCTTGCAGATATTTGTGGTTCTTTGTTGGGGGCTTGAGTAGCCAATACACACCTTTCGAAGTCTTATCAAGTAAATCCACGTTTTTCACTTCTCTAGTGGTTATCTTGGGCCGGGTGGCATCGGAGATTGGGGAAAGTACCCAAATTGCACCGGAGGAGCTGCAGGGTACATTGACCGCTTGCTCCTGGGTGAGGAGCACCTTTACCCGCATCCTTCTTCTAACGTGAGTAGACTGGCTTGGACTTGGCACTTGAGGCGTAGGATCTCTAAAGTGAGGAGAAATAGAAAGAGCTGGCCAACTTTAAACCATGACCATTTAATAAAAGGTGAGGGGACTAATTTTTATTTTAGAAATTGGCTGACTTGAGTGGCCTGACTGTTCATTACGTGGCCGTATGTACACATTACTCTAGGTTTTTGAGTGAGAGTGCATCATAGAAAATGGGTAGCAGAGTGCTTTTCTGTATGTCTCAGGTCGGATTTCCTGGGCAGCAACCTTTGAGACGCAGAATCTTTTGCAGGAAGTTTATCAGGGAGTCTTTTTGGAATAAACACCTGTTGGTGAATGGAGGACACAGGACTGGGCCAAGGGAGAAGTTGGACTGCAGAGCAGTCACAACAAAGGACTCGGCTCATCCCTGGCAAGTTCTGGTGTCCCCTAGAGTTGTTCTGAACAATGAGGAATTGGGCCCTTTAAAATCCCTGAATGGATGTGGGCTGCCCCCTGCATGGGGATGTGACTCCTGGCGAGGCAGATCTCTTCAGTCAAGGACAAATCCCAGAGATGGACTTGGCTGAGTGCTTCTAGCAGCAGGGGGCGTGAATGCTTTTGTCTTGAAAGCGTGGAGGGGATTGGCGTGCGGCACCACAGCAACCACTGCACCGTATATTTTCAGATCTCTCCGATAACATGGATTTTATAACAAAAAATATATATGTATACAAATAGGTTTTTAATGTCCTTTGCCTTAAAAGAAGATACAAAGTTGTTGATGTTATAATTGGGTTGGCCAAAAAGAATAAACCTGAAAATGAATTTTGAAGGTGCTGAGCTTGTAACTTAAACTCGCGAGGAATGCGCCGTGTTGCTGGAATGGGTCCCAGCACTGGGTCCTGAGTCGGCTGAAGTGGAAGTGGCTGCTGCTCGTCACGTCCTTCTGAAGGGTCACCCACCACACTTTCCTGGCCAGAACTGTTCTGCCTATTATTCCCTTAGGTTGGCAATGGATTTCTGTAGCAGAAACAAAAAATGTTGGCTATTGGAAGGCATTCATGTGTGTATTCAGTCTCAGAGTTGTTTGTGTGCATTGCCATGGTCAGTTAGTGCCACCTTGTTGTTCCGTTTTTAAGGTGCTTTACCTCACCGAGGTGGCCTACGATCCGGAAGGAATCCTTGGAACCATCAATTCCATTGTGATGGCATTTTTAGGAGTTCAGGTATTTGTTCATTTCCTTAGGATACGTTTGTCTGACAGTTTGTGATTATTGATTTGTATTTAATTCAACAGTTATTTCATTGAAACAAAGTAAGCAATTGGAAGCATGTCCTCTTTGATTCCAGACTTCATAAAATGCTCGGTTTATATTCTACAGATTGTACAAAAGCAGAAGTTGCTGAAATTCAGCACATTCAAATAATTAATTGCAATTCATCTATTCTAAAGAAAATCCAGTTGTTTATCTGAATTACCTTAGAAATGGAGGCACAGCAGTTTCTAGATAAAAGATTTCCCTGCTGGACTGTTCATTGAGTTTGGATATTGGTAACATCGAGAAGTCCTCAGGTCACTTGTCCATTTCCTTGATTTACATTTTACATGGCTCCAACTTGTGCATCTTTTATGCCAAAGCTGTTACAGTGCTGGTTATTCTTGGTTTATCTCCCATGTAAAATGGTTAAAATTCTGAACAGCTTAGCTTTTCCTTTTTAAACTTCTCCTTAACACTGTTTGAAACTACTGGCTGAAGAGAGTTACTTGGGAGGGAAAAAATGTGCAAAGTCATGCTGTCCAATAGAACTTCCTATGATGATGAGACTGTCTGTATACACGCTGTCCAGTAGGTAGGCGCTCCTCACAGGTGCCTGTTTTGCACTTGAAATGTGGCTGATACAACTGAGGAAGTGAATTTTCCATTTTATTTCATTTAAATTAATTGAAATGGAAATTGAAATAGCTTTGTGTGGCAGGTGGCTACCATAGTGGATCGTGCAGGGCTAAAAAGCATTTGCGCTTTGGTGATTAAGTTAGTTCTCTATTTAGGAACACTGTCTTTATCTCCATAGAACTTTATAGTATATGTTGTGCTTAGAATATAGTCACTTAATACCTATGTATGCCCTCTAGCTCAGTCTCTACAAGATGGAACAGTATAGCATGGGGGCTAAAAGTGCAGGCCTGGAGCAAGACTGCCTGGGTTTGAATCCTGGCTCTGCCACTTGCCAGCTGTGAACCCTGGCACATTATCTCACCCCTCTGTGCTCCAGCAGCACCTACTGCATAAACTTCATAACTGAGGGTTAAGTTAATTTATATGAAGTTCTAAGAACTGGCACATAGAAAACATTCACAATTTTAGCTATTATAAGTTAACACTTTTTTATCCTTTGATGTTTTCAGAGATTGTTATTCTAAGGTCCCGATTTTACTGTTTTAAAAATGTTTTCCCTGTCTCCAGTCCACCCTGTCCCTGTCCATCTTCCATACTGCTGCCGTACTGCTAGCAGGCCCCTCTGAGCTGGCCCCTTGTCACACTTACGTGGTACCCTTCCTTGGCTCCCTGTCACCTATGGGAGAAGCCCATGCTTCAGGGAGACCTGCAGAGGCTCCCTGCCTACCCCATTTTATTGCCCTTCCTCACCCTCCAGCTTTTCTGAGTTTCCTGCAGTGTCTCGGAGAGGCCAGCCTTTTTCACATTTCCGTGCATGCTCTTCCATTCTGCCTGGAATGCTGTTTCTTGCGTTGGCCATCAGCACCACCTCCTCTAGGCTGTCTCCCTCCCTCCCTAAGATGGGCGCCTCCTCTCTTTGGTCCCGTGTGCCTTCCAGTCTCCGTTCATCAAGGGCAGGGGTAATGCTCCATTCACTTTTTTTTTGTGTGTGGTGAAAAACATTTAATAATCCATTGAAGTTGCACAGAAATACAATAACAAGTGCTAAGGATAATGTTGGAGTGGTTGAAGTAACAGGTAACAAAATTAGGATTAGCGAGCTTCAGAAACAGGAGGTCTTGAGTCTTTTTGAAAGAGATACAGGTAATAGTTTGGTTCCAAATTGGAAGAAGTGGCTTTTGAAGCAGAGGTATATATTGTGGATGGGTGACCATAAGCAGATTTGTATCATCTTATATCCTAAAGATGGTATCAGTTGGCTCTCTGAGAGGGTAACCAAATAATTTTATAATTTGGTAGCAAATGGAAGCTACTACAACTTTATGAAGAGTAATTAAAAAATAGTTGAGAAGGAAGAGGCAGGGAAGAAGACTCTTGAAATAGTCTGAATGCATAGTCTTTAGAGGTAAGACTGAGTATAAAGATAACGGGCCAAATTTTAAAAAGTAATGAATCTTGGTGATAGGAAGAGGGTTGAAAGAGATTGGTTAAAGTGAATTTAAGGTTAGAAGCCTTAGAGGAACAGGGACATGAGACAATGGCAGCTGACCAGCACAAGGGAAATTGACAAGCTGAGGGGTTTCCGTGAAGAAGATAAAGAATCCTAAACAACTGATCCAAAAAATAAGGATAGGACTGATAAGGAGCAGGGATGTAGACCAAATTGAAAGTGTATGTGGAGATACACAAGGAAAAATGAATGCCAGAACTTCTGAGAGGTGGGGGGTGCTATAGAGAAAGAGCAGCTCATGGGTGAAGGTTCATGGGTGAAAGTGGGAAACCCTCAAAGGTGAAAGATGACAGTCAAAGCCATCATCAGGCTTAACATGGAAGTGTCCTCTTCGGCTGTAAATCATGATTCTTCTGAGCTTAGCCAGAGTCCTCAAAGAATCCTCAAGAGTTCTCAAAGGCAGAAAAGATGTGTTCCTCCCAGGAGTGCAGCTTTGAACCATTGTCTTCAGAGAGATCTGTACACCTTCGCACCTCCAGTGTCTGGAGTGTGCCTGGCAAATGAATGTTTGTTGAATGAGTGAACCAAGGCATGAATATGAAATGAGATTATATGTTAGGTGATTCTCTTGGTCAGATTGTGTTTTCTCCTCCAGGCAGGAAAAATACTCTTGTATTATAAGGAGCAGACCAAAGACATCCTGATTAGATTCACTGCCTGGTGGTGTATTCTAGTAAGTAACTGACAGTCCTCACTGAAGTTCCTTTTCTTCATACTTATGAATTTCAAAAGAAAGGAAATGTACAGCAACGCTAGTATAGCAGCTGTCACCACATGCCAGCAAGTAACCTTCTTTATGGGAATGACAGAGAAGCAAATCTTTACTCCTAAAAGCTTAGATTTATTTTCTTAGGAAAATGTCTTTGTAAATAGATGACAGCGTGTGCTGTTCAACAGCCAGTCAGGAATGCGTGAAGTACTTGTGGTATGGGCTCAGCATAGAGAATTCTATCAGTAAGACACGACAAATAATAACAAATTTGCAGAAACCTCACGTTCCAGGTTTACATGTGAAAAGAGCCTGTAAGTCAGGTTGACCGACTGGTCATTTTATCCCTGGCCTTGCAGTCATTTCCTCCAGGGATACACTGATTTCTTAACTAGTTTACCTTCCCTACCTCATAGGAATACTGAAAAGATAATTGTTGAGGAATAATTTTTAATTACACATCTTGAAAATATTTTTCTGGTTAGAAAAATATGAGGTACAATTTTCAGTCCTCTCTATAAACAGTTTATGTCACTCATATTTTTTCATCTTGTCACACAATTACTTTGAAATGGTATTTAAATCTTTAACATCCTTTTCCTCCATTATAGGGGCTTATTTCTTTGGCTTTGACAAAAATTTCTGAAAACAAAGGCTTTATTCCAGTAAACAAAAATCTCTGGTAGGTATAGAAAAACAAGTGTCCCTTTAATTTTGATGATTTGTCATGTTCCTCCTGAACACGGAAACGCCTCATCCCGTTCTCTCCAGGTCCATTTCGTATGTCACCACACTGAGTTCTTTTGCCTTCTTCATCCTGTTGATCCTCTACCCCGTCGTGGATGTGAGGGGACTGTGGACAGGGGCCCCTTTCTATTACCCAGGTAAGTCACCTCCAGCCTCAAGCAGACCCAGGTAGACTGTCCCTGGAACTGCTGGTGCAGTCAGCACTGGGGTCTGGATTCCCTGCCCTGGGGGCACGTTTCCAGGAAGCAGCAGGGGCCATGTGGTCCCAGGTCACATGGCACATCACTTGGCAGGTCAGAAGCAGGTCACCATCTAGGTTGTGGGGTTGTTGTAGGACACTTTATGAGCTCTGCGTGTTCCACATTTTATTCAGACCATGCCAAACTGCAGAACATCAGAAACGATTAAGGCCATATTATCCAGTATCTCATTCTTAAGAAACGATTAGATTCATATCTAATCGGAGTCATAATTCATATCTAATAAGGAGTCATATATTTTTTTCTTAATGTAATGCACTACCTTAAAGATTACGCATTATAAGAAATAACAAGAGTGCTCGCTTTGGCAGCACATATACTAAAATTGGAACGATACAGAGATTAACATGGCCCCTGCGCAAGGATGACACGCAAATTCGTGAAGCGTTCCATATTTTTCCTACAGTAAAGAGCTCTTTGACAAGGCCAACAAACACCACTTTTTACACAGCCTGGCCCTATTAGCGGTGCCACTTTGCAGAAAGCCCATCTGGGCCGGGTTGCTGCTTGCTTCTGGAACCACCATATTCTGCACCAGCTTTTACTACCAGGCCCTGAGCGGAGACCCCAGCATCCAGCCCTTGGCCCCTGTGGGAGCCAGCACGCTGCTCTTGGGCTGGCTGACTTTGGCTCTTTGAGCTCCCTTGTGCTAAATTACTGGATTTTCTGGGTGATTTTTGAGAATTGGCAAGAAGGGGATTAAAAGAGGAGGGCAAATAAAAAAATAAAAATAAAAATAAATAACAAGAAGGACAATCAAGAAATAAATGAAGTGGTTCAGAAGTAGCCCTACCTGAAAACGGAAGGATAGACCAGATAATTTCAGTGACTCATTTCAACCCTTTGATTCTAGTAATAGTTACATTCTTTTGGACTTCAAGTTTTCTGTTTAGAAAATATAAGTTAATAATTTTAGTTTTCCTTGGAGATTTAGTATAACATTGTTATAAGATGAATAGTTTCTAAATAATTTTTATTATTAATTTGTACTTACCTAAGATACATATTTTTGGTAGTAGTCGTTAAGATAAGTGCATCCTTTTTTAAGGTATTTTCACCGAAATAAAATCAAATTTCAAAAAATTAAACAGATGATCTGATGTGACTCAGGAAAAAACTTGCCTTTTGAATCTCTCCTTCAGGAATGAATTCTATCCTGGTGTATGTGGGCCATGAGGTGTTTAAGAACTACTTCCCCTTCCAGTGGAAGCTGGAGGACAACCAGTCGCACAGAGAGCACCTAACGCAGAACATAGTTGCCACCGCGCTCTGGGTGCTCATCGCCTACATTCTCTATAAAAAGAAGATTTTTTGGAAAATCTGATAGTTCCACATGCTGTACTGGCAGATCTAGGGGGCCTGGGGTAGTGCTGAAGCAGCCTTTGTTAAAGGGAATCATGCGTTACAAAGTCAGTAGGATGTGTGCTTCCAGATTGCAGGAGAAGATGCCGATGTGCTCATCCTTGCTTACTGTGGCATGGCTCGCAGAGCTCTGCCCGTACATGTGGGACTTACGTATTTGGAAGGTACTTCTCTTTTTTCTCCATCTTCTGTGTAAATGGATGTTTTTGGAACGTCATTCTAAGGAGATCTCGTTTCACTTTCTAGAAGGGAAATTACCATGGACATTTTGCTTCTGTGAGGGATAAAATAGTCTAAGGTCTGATTCTTACTAATCTTGTTTCCCCGCAAACTGCCTTTTCATTTGTATACAGGCCAACAAGAACACCATCATTTCTACTGTGGCTGCCTATAAAGCTTGCTGAATGTGATGTGCAGTAATAGAGTCTAATATTTTTTAGTTAAGTGTCATTTAATGTTTCAAGAAAGCCAGAGTAGTGTCCTTTTCAGATCTTCAAGGCATTGATGGGTCCAGAAAATGCTGTTCTATCAAAGTCATTTTCTCCTTGTCCCCTCTTGGAAAGAAAATTGAAATATAGCTGTGTTATTCCCAACCACTCTTGCTTATAATTATCTGTCTATCCATCCATCTCTCTGTCTATCCATTCATCCATCCATCCACTTGCCATCTCCACCTGTCCATCCATCTGGTAGCTGGATACCTGAGGATGTCGCTGGGGAGCAGAGGAAAGCACTCTGCTCTTGTTTGTGGGTCCAGCTTTGTCATCACTGCTCTGGAAGATGCTGGGCAAGCCCCTTGGCCTGTGTGGGCCTCGGTTTCCTCATCCATGAAATGAGGGGTTTGGAGATGACCTCTCAGGTCTTTTTCAGCTCGTAGCCTTGGGGAGGTGTAGGGTACATGAATAGCTTTTCTGAAATCCTCAGAAAAAATACTTTTATTATAGAAAACTCTTCAAATAAAATGATACTGAAAAGTTAAAAAATAAACAAAAAAAAACTCTCATTGGAGTAATTCTTTTCAAAATGACCCTCCACAGTGGAGGCACCTTTCCTGCTCGTAATCACAAAACTGAACAAATAGTTTCTCGGGAGCGAAGGTAAGAGAACACACAAAGAGAAACAGCACTTTTCATATGATGCATCATCATGCTTAGGAATTTTCTGTGAGAATTCCGTATTTAAGGAAAACGTGACAATAGGGTTGCACTTTAGACCACCCTTCTGTGGTGAGATGGTGCCATCTCAGCCTGTTCCATTGCTTAGACTGTCACCACTACATGGACAACTTCCCAGTCTGTTTCCAGCTCTGCCCTCTGCCCTAACCCTCCCTGACTTGTATTTGCCTACGGGACCCCTCCACTTGGATGGCCACTAGTATCTCAGGCTCGCCACCTTCCCTTCTCTCTCTCCCCAAATTCAAATTTTTTCCTCCTGATTTTCCTAGCTTTTTGAGTGGATCATTCTCTTTCTCTAGATATAAAATTGTGGCCACCTTTGCACCCACTTTACCTCCTCTTCACCCTTTTTTCCATATTCATTCATTGCCAAGTCCTCTCAATTCTGTAACTTCGTCATTCTCATTGTCTCTACCTCATTACTCCAGTCCAGACTCTTGTAATCATTCTTAAACTGGGCTCCTTCCATAAAGTCATCTATATATTGCCACCAGATTAGAAAGCAGAGCTCAGGTCAAATCACCTCTCTTCATACATCTTCCATTGAAGTTGAAATGCCTTTGCCTGGCACACATAACTCTCCTCATCTGAGCCCAACACGTCTGTCCAGCTTTCTTTCTCTAGCCCCTTTTCCCCATCCTACTTATTCCAGTTCAGTGAGACTCCTCGTGACCTCTGTAACACAGACAGTACCTCCTGCTTTTGACTTTCATTATAATCTTCCTGGATTACCTTTTCCTCTTAATTTTCACCTGTCTGCATTTGACCTACATTTTAAACCCTCTGCTTCCCTGGAGTCTTCTCTATACTCTTACACTCAACCCAAAGTAATTATTTTCTTCCTCTGTGTTCTCATAATATTTTATTGGTAGCAATCTCATGGCATTTTTTTTGTATGATTCTTTGTGCACACGTCTAATATCTCATGCCAGACTTGAGCTTGTTAAGAGCAAGAATTACACCTTGATCATCTGTGTATTCTTCATGGCACCAAACACAGTGCCTTGTATGTAGGCACCAAATAAATATGTATTAAAGCAACAGTGAGTTGTTTTGTTTTTATACTTAAGTGCTGATAAAATTAGCATGTGTCAGGAGTGCTTCCAGAAAATGTTCATGGAGCTAATATGTATGGGGACAGTCAACTGTAAGGAAACCTGCTGTCACCCTTCTCTTGCACAGAGCCATTTTGAATGGTCATAGCTGTGCCATCCTAAATCTCAACAATTAAAGCTGAGTTGGGCCTCTCCAACTTCTCTAGAAGCATTTCTCAAATTGGGTGTTGTGACAGTTTGAATTTTGTGAATCCCAGAAAGAAGAAAAGAACTAATCCATTCCCATGGGTGTGGTGCCCTCTTGCTGGGTCTTATATTAACTGAGAATACAGAGAGATGCAGAGAAAGAGAGTTGCTGTTTTGACCCTGCTGTATGAGAGAGGTGGAAGGAAGCCCTCCAAGGCCAAGAGAGATCCCAGAGGCTGGAGGCTGGAATCAACAGAGCAGAGTCAGAAAGAGGCCCCCGTGGTCCTGGGCCCATGGAGCAGCTCAAGGCTGAAGAGAAAAGCCATATGCCTGGTAGCCCACAGCTGAGCTCGGGGAGAAAGCAGAGCGGTGTATGCTGAGGGAGGAGGCCTGGAAAGAGACAAGCCATACGCTTGATTGCCCACAGCTGAGTAGAGGAGAACCTGAGCCTGGAGGGGAAGGCAGGGACCTCAGCTGGGATCAGCTGCCATCTTGCTTCACCACAGAGCAGGACACCAGGATCACCAGTAGCTGGCACTGATGAGACGGCATCTCTGACGATGGCTTGATTTGGACATTTTCACAACCTCAGAGCTGTGAAGTTTTCCTGTAATAAAATTCCCATTATAAAAGCCATTTCTGGTATAGTGCATTGGCAGCCCTTTGGCAGACTAAGCTATTGTGTCAAGATGTCTTGAGCCGGGAAGCAGATGTGGCTCAAGCGATTGGGCTCCTGCCTACCACATGGGAGGGGAGGGTGTCCCTGGTTCCGTTCCTGGTGCCTCCTAAAGAAGACAGTGGCTGGTGTGACGGGCAGGCGTGGCAAGCTGATGCAACAAGATGACACAACAAGAGATACAAGAAAAACACGAGAGACAACGAAGCAGGGAATGGAGGTGGCTCCTCCCACATCGGAGGTCCCAGGTTGGGTTCCAGTGCTTCCTAAAGAAACAAGGAAGACGCCCAGACACAGCAAGTGCAAACAATGAGGGGATGGGGAGAAATAAATAAATCTTAAAAAAAAAATGTCTTGAGCCATAAGGAATGGGAAATTCTGATTCAGGTGTGTTACAAGGAAAACTGAACACAAATCCTGAGAGCGCCTGGCTCTGACACGGCAGCCTGCTTGCTCCCACCCAGCTCATCTTATGGTTGTGAGATGGCCACAGTGATTCCAGGACTTGCATGTTAACATAACACTCAAGGAGAGGGCATCTCATTTGTGTGTCTCATAATTTTATGAGCCAGAAAACCCTTTTCCCTCATGTCTAGATTAGATAGAAGTGCCTCAATTGGCTGTTCCAAAACCAGCAAGACAAGGGAATGTGGATTCACCAAGCCCGTGGCTGTGGAGGAATGTGGACCACCTGGACAGCACTGGGGTGCAGTGTGAGGTAGTGCTGGGGCGGAGGGAAACCCCTGCGGGGCGGACAACGGCAATGGCTGCATCAGATGCATGGCATCTGGCATCTTCAGGGAAGGAGGAGCAGAGTTTTCAAAACCAAAACCAAAACCAAACATACTATTCTACAGAGCAGAGGGATAGAATAATTTGACAATTAATGTTTTCATATTATTACTATTACTATTTTTCCATTTTATTCATCATTAAATATTAAAGTCAGTTTCTAAATAATTATTCTTATTCCCAATTCCCATTTATAGTTAAGGGAATAAATGGCTGCTCTTATCATTTCACTGTGGCCAATAAAGGGCAGCTTTTATAAATACTCAGTGAATTAGTCAGGGTTCTCTCAGGAAACAGACTCAACAGGAGATATCTGTCAATAATATGAGATTTTATAAGAGTCTCTCACGCCACCGTGGGGATGCACAAGTCCAGGCTCCACAGGCAGGCTGCAAACCAGGGGCTCCGATGAAAGTCCGATGAAAGGTCTTTGATGAGTTTCTGGGAGAAGTTGGCTGTCCAACGATGAGCTGGGAAATTCTCTCTGAATGTTGAAATCACTTCCCCTTTTAAGACATTCAACTGATTGGATAAAAGCGTCACCCATTGCTGATGCAATCTCCCTGATTGATGCAGATGTAATCAGCCATCCACGCAGTAAACTCACTGGTGACCAAAGTCCATAAATGTTCTTGTATTACGATTAGCCCAGTGCTTGCTGGACCTAACACCTGGACACAATTACCTGGCCGAGTTGACACATTAGCCTAACCATCACACTCAGTAATCCAGTTTGTATCCAAAGGGCATCAATTTACATGAAATTTCAACATACTGTTGTTTTTTTATTTCCCCTTTGGTGTAATTCTGTTTTCCAAATAAATGGGGAGACAAATGGACTTTGAAAAATATCCCTCAATATATCAAAATGCCTTTGAGAAAGAGAATATACCATATAATCTATATGACCCTATTAATAACAGAGCTTCTGGCATAGTTCCAGGTTTTGAATCTTTAACACAGCTTGTTTTAAACTTTGAAATTAGGTGGAGAACACATTGTCGGCCTTTGTCTTTAGGTGCCTATTTGTGCAATCTAACTATTTCCACCCAGAGTGTAGTGGGCCAACATTTTTCTCTTGGTCACGAGTTTTTGTTGGGCAAACATTGTTTTTCCTCAGGCTACATGTGTAATTCCAAATTCAAAGTTGATGAAAATGCTGGATGTTTGCATTATGTCACAAAATGCCTCAGTCTTCCTAAGCCCCTTCACAACACTGCAATAGAAGATTCCTCTTATCTTGCTGGCTTTCCTTTCTAGAATTCCATCCAAAGCATTCCATGCAGACTACCAGACAGCTGGCCTTGCTCTCCTGGTGTGGAGCACATGGCTTCCCATGGTATCCATGGCGCTTTTTGGGGTTCTGGTAGAATTCTGTCCTGACTATTGGGTCTTCTCTAGAGAAATCAATTGTTTTTCTAATTTTCACTTCTGTCAGCTGTTTTAAAATGTTATCCTATAGGAGAAAATATTTTCCACTTTGATAAACAGGACAGTTTTTCTCCTGATATTTGATTGAACTTATGTCATTCGGTTTATAAACTGGAACCTCCATCTATCCAAATCCTGTCTTTTATAGCCTTGCCCACATGATTGCTTATTGATCCAATCTGCCTGCCTCCTTGTTCTGCAAACTTGGGTCTGATTTTCCACTATATTCTATGGCCCTTTGCCTACAACTCTTTCACACAGAAGCACCACTGAATAATTTGTCCAGAACCAGTCTGACCCGTGTTAAGAATTGCTTAGCTGGGGTCTGTATAATCAAAACCACTCAAAGCCCTTTCTTTATGATCACTTCACTCTCCTCTGATTAAACCTGTTGCTTAAGATGATTGGTCCTTTTTTCACCTGGTATCCACACGCTTGGGTATTAGAAAGTCGGGTTTTGATGTGTGCTGCCCCCAAACATCCATCTGAGGAAGTGTTATAATGCCGGACGGCGAGAGAGAGTTTAATTTTAAAGTTTTTAAGGGCAACACGCTCCAAATATATAAGCCATCCTGTTGGACGATGAAACTAACACGATGACTTAAATATCTGTAACAAATTCATTTTACAGTGATAAACATGCAAAAAGAAAAAGAGCTAGCTGATAATTGCTGAATGATTCTGATGTCTGCTGTATAAACCACTTTATTGATTTTAATAAATCTTTAAAAGGATCTTTTTAGTAAAGATTTAAAACACTTTTTCTATACAAAGTAACTGAACATCTTAGCGTCTTCATTCTTAAACAGCCCCTGGAAACAGATGTTTTGTTTGGTGTCCGCCTGATGTTTTTCAGGAGCATGAAAAGACAGAGATAAACCTGCTGGCTAACACGGTCAGCCGTGGGTGTGAGGCACTCTTCTAAGCATTTCAACAGGGTTAGTGTCTCTTACTTTCCTGATGAGTTGGGAAGAGAAAGGCACAGAGAAGGGGAATTGCCCAAGGTCACGCAGCGAGGGCAAGGCAGAGCCTGGGTTCAAAGCCTGGCATCTGGCTCCAGGGCCCAAGGGCAAAAATGCCCTACAGCGGGGTCCCCCTGCAGCCAGCGGAGGGAAAAGTCTCCTCCCACCGCCCCCTCCCAGCTTTTTAAAATTTAATTTCAAAAGCAGCTTTAGATTACATGAATATTACATAAAAAAATAACATCCCCTTCCCCTCCTTCCCACATTAACAACCTTCATTAGTGTGGAATATTTGCCAAAATTGATGAACACATATTGAAGCACTGCTACCAACTGTGGGCTATAGTTTATAGTTTACACTCTCTCCTGCACAATTTTGTAGGTTATGACAAAATATATAATGGCCTGTGTCCATCATTGCAATGCCATGCCCCCCAAATGCTCCATGTTACACCTATTCTTCCCTCTCCCATCCCTCAGAACCTCTGGTGGCCACTGCCTTTATATCAATGATAAAAGTTCTTCCATTGCCAGAATAACAATGTCTGTAACAGAAAAATAATAAGCCTATTTTATTTTAGTCCACTGTTCATTCCCCAATCTTGAGGATTTTGGGATGGTGATGCCCAGTCTGTTTCTAATTGAGAGGGGTCTTAGGTCACATGGGGCAGATGGATGGAACTATTTTGTTTGCAGTTGTGGACACTCTGTTCCTTGGGATGGGTGTTGTCCACCATCATCATGTTAGTTGTCCTGGGTGAATCCAATGAACTGGAGATTAGGTGTTGCAACTCTGCTGAAATTCAGGGCTCAATTGGCGCATGGACAGACCAAAGATGTAAGTCTCTGGGACACATCTTTATCAAGAATAGTGCTAATTATAGGCTCAAATAAAAGGGGCAGAAGGACCATGTGTAGGGAAACTATAAATGAATCTAAATCTGTTACACTGGGAAGCATAAATTCCAGAGTAAGGTCCACTGACAGGTTGCCGAATTCCTGAGCTGTCTGTCCTGCTTATAGTGTCTGGATGTCTCTAGAACCCTAAGGAGACCCGATATTTGAGGGTAATGTTTACTGTGGCAGTCGATGAGATCCTGCTGAGATGTGCATAAGCGTAACCTCTGGAATGACCTCCTGATTCACTTCGAAATCTCTTAGCCATAAAAACTCATTTGTATTTAATATTCTCCCCTTTTGGTCAAGGTCTTTTTCCGGATGCATTGCTAGTTGGTGCTTAGTAATAATCCCTCGGTGCCAGGGAGGCTCATCCCCAGGAGTCATGTCCAATGCGGGGAGGGAGGGGAAGGAAGTAGTGTGTTTACATGCTGAGTTTGGCTTAGAGAGAGGCCACATCTGAGCAACAAGGAGCTTGCCCGGGCTTTTTAAGCACACCCACAGGCATTGCTCCTTCAGCTTACCATTGTCACCCTTTCTGCTCTAAGATCAATCAGTGGGGAGAGGACAGGGCTCAAGGAACACAGAGAATATTGGGATAGTGCATGTTTGCATACAGGTTTTTGGTATTAAAACTTTCCAAATGAAGAAGAAGTTGATGTAATATTTACTAATGCCTAATTATGGAAAATAAATTCTTGAGATAAAAGGCATACCATCTATTTTAGGTATCTACAGTAATAAGATTCGCTACTCAATTCAATTGTTGGACTTCCCCCCTTGCTATATACTTACGAAAGTAGAGTAAAAATGCATCCCTGATGAGAAACTAATAAGAATTAAAATAACTTTTTCAAAACCCTGAATTTTAGAATGATTTTTATTTACAAAACAAGTTGAGGCTTTTCTTTTACAAAAATTACAAAAAATGGCTCTTAAAAATAGAATCAGTTTCTTGGACTCTCGAGAACTACTATGAAGCAAAACAAGGAGTTAGAACTTGGTGTTTTTTTTAAAGAGTTGTAACAGCAACATTTATCACTGCTTTAGGGCTTCCCCCCAAAATTACACATCTATGAGCTGTCTCTGGTGGAAAGGTCTTCATTCAGGTCAGAGTCTGAAGGAGCAAGATCTTCTCGTTAATGCAGAACCGGTGCAGCACCACCATCAGATTCTCGCCACAGCGCGACACCTGGCGCTCCATGGCCAGGCGGAAGTCCTCCTTCACGCCCTTGGTGATGCCCCGCGTCACCGTGTGGTGCCTGAGGGCAGTGACAGGGAAACAGGCGAGGCCGGGGGTTAGCATCGGCATCACCCGTCAGGGGCACTGTCACTCCAACAGGGTCACATCTAATAAGTAAAGGCTGCCTCACGTCTAAGTATAGATAAGTGAAAAAACATTTTTAAACAAAGAAAAAAGTCCTAACCAAAGAACATCCCTGCCCATTCCTCCTCAGAAAAACTTGAAATTAGAGAGAGGACCTTTCCATTCTATACGAGGTTGTTTCAAACATCTCAACTTTGGGTAAAATGTCGCCTGCTTTGCTTTTGAAGTCTGGAGCTCTGGGATCAGGTATCCCTACTGCTGACTCGTATAGTTCAGCCACTTCGGGCCGAATGGGTCCAGTCCACACTGGCCACAAAGCCCTTGTGTCCAGCCAGGCCAGCAGACCCTCCAGAGGTGGCAGCGGGGAGGAGGGACACCAGGACGAGCCAGTCACCACACTGTGATTCCCTGGTGGCCCCCAGTGCGCTGTTAAAGGCCAGGGGCTTCCGCACAGCCGCCAGGTTAGAGCGCACCTGTCTCCTTGCCATGCCAGAACAGGACAGCTCTCGTAAGTGCTGAGCCCACCCAGACTCATGCCTGTTTGGAAAACAGCAGGGCAAATTGGGGGTCCTGAGACAAGAGTCTGGCACAGGTGGAGAGAGAGGCAGAATCACCGCAGAGCAGAGGTGGTGGCCTGTGAAAACCTGCTGAGAGCAGATGTGGTCCAGGAGCTCAAGGAGACCTGGACGGTTGTGGAAGGGCCAGTGGGAGCACAGGCAGAGGGCTCTAACTACGCCTCCAAAGTTGTGCTTTAGGAAAGGAACTCACAAATGAAATCCCAGAAAACTTAGGACGCCAACATGAAGTAGGAAAGGAAAAATCTAGCAAAAATCAATGGGCGTTAGCTAAGAGGAAAGGGGTTTTAACGACTAGTTCAGTGACTTGGGAGATTTAGGCAGAGAAGCCACCTCCTTTCTGCCCGCCCGTACTGCCTAACTTCCCCCAGACACAGTAACGGGGATTTAAAATGAGATTTTTTATATTGAAACCACTCTAAAATGCTTCTGTTTTTATAAATTATACTCTAATGAAATGAGGACAGGAGTCATCATAGTATAAAGTTGCAGGACAACGTAAGAAAAAAAAAAATCAGGCTTTGTTAGGCAAGTGAAGATATTACAGGATCTCTATGATGTCCATGGACATTCGAAAGAACTGCACAATCTGCAGCACTGTTCTTTGTGGACATTTCTAGTCAAGTCCTGCTGCTTAACTCAGTAATGAGGACACAGGATCGGTGAGGCTGAGGCCAGGAATCCCACAGGGGCTGGATGCAGCTGATTTTATGCTGCCTTAAGCTACTTCTCTTCTGGACCCCAGACTATGATCCCAAATTAGGGCCGGCCCTCTGACCAATTGTAAGTTACTGGTGTTTGCAGACACTAAGCTATAGAATGTTAATGGTTCAAAGCAAACTCTCCCCTTACTGCTAGTAATAATATAATCATATGTCATATCCTGCTGATAAACTTCAGTAGTGATTCAATAGCATTACTTCCACATATAAAGAGCAGCACAGCTCAATTATATTTCTATCAGTGCCTCTATCACTCTGATTAACCTTGAACGAAAAAGAAAATTAGTTGGCTTTTATGGTGGTTTGAGAACAGGATAAGACAGCTAATAAAAGTGACATTCTAGCTTATCAAATATTTTCAATTCAGTAAGGCAAACTCTGAAAAAAACATTATAAGTGGCAGGAAAAAAACTGCTAATGCTTATTTAGACAAAAAAAAAACCTTCAACAATGGTCACTAATATGAAAATCCAAAAATAAAAATTTCCTTAAATGTCAGGATCCTTAAATATTGATGTTTTCTCATAAGAGGACCATAGTTCAGCTCCTAATCTAATGTGTGTGTAATCTAATACAGTATAACTTTTTTTTTTTTCAAGATCCATAATGATTTTTAAATCGAACACAAACACACCAGCAACTTATGGAAAAAAATAAGAAAATGTTACAATATTACAACCAGATGGTTTGCCAAGGAATGCAGAACAAATTAAAAAAATAAATAAACAAAGCATGAAAAAGGGCACTGAATAACGAAGAGCTGAAAACCATGGGCAGTAAAACATGTTGACAAAACAGCACACTATGAGCAGGTGTTTTTCCACGTGGTACCTGTCAGCAGTCTGTATGCTGGGCTGAAGCACAGGTAAGAATTCCTGCTGCAGTAACCCCATGGGAGGGCTAGAAGGCCTTTAAAAAACAGCAAACAGCAGCATTCAAACACCCACACCGACTCACCCTGCACTTGCAAAAACAACACTCCAGAGAAAATGCAAACGACTGGAAGCAGACTACGGAAGCTCTGTGACCTCCAGCAAGCCCTGGCCGCAGCTCTGACTTTAAGGCAGCGGGAGAGAAGCTCGCAACCCCCTCTTGCTGCACCTGCTGCCAATGCACTTCCAGAGGCACCTTGGCTCCTGGTCCTGGAGCTCAGCACCCTTGAGATTTGGCATAAAAAGCAACCAGTGAGGGAGGAGCTTGATGAGATGCAATTGAACAGCAGCGGGGAAAGGGTTCACATTTGAGAAGGCACATCTGCAAATCCAGCTTCCTCCACTTCCAGCTCTTCTCGGGAACACTCCCATTCCAGGAATGAGCCTGGTTCCTTTTTGTAACCATCTTTGACAGGATTTAAGCACCAAGCTGGTAAGGCTCTTCCAGGAGGACTAGAGGGGCTGGCAATGTCTCTGATAGAGAAGGGTTGAGCGTGAATTTCAAAAAGTATTAGGAGAGCTAGGCTATTTAATAAACTGCAAAAAAGAACTAGACGGGGTGAGAAAGAGTCTGGGTGGCCTTGGGGAATTCTGTAATAAAGAGTTAACATATTAAGCTGACTGATGACCTCACAGAACTTTGTTATCAACCCTATTCAGAGCAGACACAGGATGTCGTTTACCATTTTCATCTAGTCTAATGCAACTAAGATACTGCAAATGTCAGCAGAGAGACATTTCTTTCTTTTACAGACTAAAAGGGGCAAATGTCTAGGTAGCAAAGAAAAGGGCTCTCCCTCTTTTCGGTTAGGCGCCAGGTCCCCACAGTGTGTGTACTGTCCCTGCGTGCCTCCCAGATGCCCCCACTAGCACGGGCTCCACAGCCTCCACAAGGGAAGGGGCCGCTCACTGTGCACATCTCTGCCACTCGTCGGCAAGCGCCACCCACAGCTCTGCAATGGCTGCAAAGAATGTGTTTGGAACCCGGAGGGAAAAGGAATATAGATAGTTTTATGCAAGCTTTGCTTCACATCTCAATTAATAAGAACTCTGTCCTGGGCAGTTTGCTTCCACCTCTGTGGCTGAGGCGTACGTAATGTGAAATGCAGATTTCAAATGAGCTCTGAGACTCATGCAGTGAAGACTGGGCAAATTCCTACCAGGTCAGCTCATCGGGTAACCATGCCAAGTCCTGCCTCCAAGCCGGTGAAAGGGCAGGTTTCCTAAGAGGCTTAATGGTATTCTCTAGAGAGTTAGAGGAAACTAAGGGCTACATCGACGAAGGTGGGAGAGCACAGAATTATCCTTCAAAAGCCTAGAAATTCATGACGTGTATCCCCGCCTTATCCCCAAGTCCCCTTTCCGGTGTTATTACCTCGGTGTCCAACACCCCTTTTGCTTTAATTTCTTGACCTAGGGGTTGTAGGCAGGTACCCGTATCACTGTTCGGCTCAACAAAAAACTCTTTGGTAAAAGAAAAATGGTTCAGTACAATGAAATCTGAGGTTCAACTGTGGATTTTTGGCAATCTACTCTCTTGCATTCCCACAAGCAGTTAAGCATGACCTAAGTTAAGTGAGAATCACTGGTAGGTCTAATTCCAAATAAATGGAGTTTGGTTCTACTAAGGCTGTCTCTATATTATGAGGATTCGTACAGTGACTGTAAATGAGAACAAACTAAAAAGCTATCATAGGTATGTTTGCACATCCAGCCTCAAAGCCTAGAAAAGAAATCACAGCACAAAAGCGGTTACCTGGCGCCCACATCAAAAAATAATCTTTATTCTCAAACACTGTTAAGAATATTTTTTTAACCATGCAATTCTTTTCCTCATAATATTTATTCACAATCTTAGAAAAGTAAATGGAAATGGGAAGATGAGTGTGTCCAGTTCATCTTGCTTAAGCAATATAATATATAAAGGTCTAATTTTTAAAACAAGAACATTTGTTCTCTTATTTTAAATGTAATTTTTAATAACATTTTCAGGATGAAGAGAAAAATGCACTTAATCTTCTCATGCTTTGGAATGGATCCTACAAAACTCTAGTTCTGACAGGACCTAAGAAATAAATGTCTGCTGGTCACTGAGTTACTAAGGTTTTAGAAGCCCAGGATGAACACTTCTTACTTCCTTCCCTCAACATTTCTAGGATTCTACGGAGATAGAACAAGATGTGGAGTTTTGCTTTTAACAACTGAAAACGCATTTATTCCACAACTGAAGGGTAAAGAAAAATGTGTCCAGACTTAGCAACACTTTCTTCTAACTCAGGCGTCAGTTCCTGGCAGCGGCTCTAACACTGACTTTTAGACACGCCAAATAAGCAGGAAGCAGAGGAGGAAGGAGGCAAATAAGACTACACGTGGCACTTACAGCGGAGAGGATATACTTTCCAAACTACAATGAGTACTGGGGGAGAGAAGCAAGATTTATGAACTATTTAAAAATCATAAATGGTCTCTAACTTGGTGTTCTCACCTGGGCCAAGGTGAAATTTCAGTTACATCGTGTGGGTATGGGAGGGGTGAATGGGACTGAGCCCTCGGCCATCATTTCTTGAAACCGGTGTGTGTTTCTTTGAGGCACTAGACCTGGCGATTTTGCTTTGTACTGCGTAAGCAATGAGGATTGCTTAGGAGGGCCTCAAGGAAATCTTTAAATCCATAATACAGTTTACGAAAAAACTGGCATGGCTCCTAATGAATTTTCCACATCCAGCACAACTTAAGCCTAGCTTTTCTTAATTGAAGGCACTCTATGTCCAATCAGGACTTTATAGAATCAATCTGTAAATTCTGGAAAAGATATAACGAATGAAACTTCTGTCTAGTGACAGAGTTTCCAAAGTGACAGAAATAACCTATTTAAACTATGTTGAGTGAGAAATGTAGTTAAGAAAACACAAGTCTTTCAAAAGGTACCCAGAACCAAAGGTATTCTCAAAAACAAGGACCAGGTTTAGATTCCCTTCTATAAAGTTTTTGAAAAGCATAGCAATGTACAAAAATTTCCTACAAGCTCACAAAATAAGAACTCAGCATGGAAGAGCAAGAGGTAGTATGCTTACTTGATCAGCATTCCTTGATTGGGTAGTAATTCCAGATGAATTTTCCCACCTTCCTGAGTTCTTAAGTAGGCAAATTCCTCCAGCATATCAATATCTGTAGGCCAGACTCAGGAAAACCACAACAACAAAGTGCCTGTTCTCCGAGATGAGGAGACAGAAGCTCAGAGTGACTGAGCAGCTTGCCCATTGCCATCCAACTAGCAATGGCAGAGCCAGTACTTGAACCCAGCTCTGTTCGGTACCCAAAGCTTATGATTCTGACATCAAACTGCCTCATAGAGATAATTAAGATTTTTAGGCTAAATGACATGAGGACAACATACTTCTCATCTATATAATAATTAAACAGATTCTATAGTCATGAGAGCAACAATTTTTGTTTGCTTACTAAGAAATGAAAGGTGGCAGTGGGGTAGGTATTTTGGATTAGATTATGAAATTCATAAAAATCAAGTGACTATTTCTTCATAGCTAGGGTACAGGGATTTTTAGATGCCCCTGTGAATCCCCCAAATTTTATTCAAAACTTTGATGAAACATTCTTAAGGATGCTTTTCTGATGAAAAGTTGTATAGCATTCACCAGATTCTCAACAGGTGTCTATGTACAAAGAAAGGTTAGGAACTCTTCTTGCTGTAAGCACCTGGGCAATATTATCAGATTCCTTGCAAGCGAAAAATAATGTAACTAAGATGAGCAACAAAGTATAGTCACCTTCAATTCAAAGAAAGTCTCTGCCTAATGAACTGGGTGAAACAGAGCCTTCCTTGTCATTGAAAGCTCTCCCTGTGTGGGGCAGCATCTTTGGTGGGTACACGGTGGCAGCTGAGAGCTGTGGCAGGGGCCCTAATGACTGATGCCAGGGGACATGTAATGTCCCAGGAGAAGAGGTCAGAGTAGGCAGGCACTCTTTTTTTTTTCCTATTTAGGAGGTACCAGGGATTGAACCTGTACCTCATACATGGGAAGCAGGTGCTCAACCGCTGAGCTCCACCTGCTCCCCAGGGTAGGCACTCTTCTCATAGATGAAGGCTAGTGAACCGTCATATTCTATGGCGAAACAAGCCACTCGGGGCCTGCCAGGGACCTGTAGGCTTTTACTTCAGGGCACCTTAGGTAGCTTCCTCGAAGTCGGCTGGAAATGCAAAATGGAACGAGGTTGCTGCTATTCCTCAATGGAGCCGTTTCTGACTTTCACAAGACAAGCTGACATGGCCCCATGTTTTAAATCGCCATTCCGTCTCTTTTTTCCCCAAAGGGGCTGATAAATACATAATAAGTTAATAGTTAAAACCCTTATTTCTACCCAGAATGGTTCATTCATTTTTGTACCACGCTAGAACAAGAAAAAGGATACTTGTAACATAATTGAAAAAATTCTCATATTGGAAATTTCCTTGTTGGCAGATTTTGTTGACGGCTTTCAAGAAAAGATTCTCTCCCCGTGGCCACTCCTGCTGAAGCAGTACGATCACATGCCCCAAAGCCATGTCATCCCTGTTGTCTGTGAAAGCTCTAAGCTGAGGAAGATGAAGAAGCAAAAGGAAATCAGGGCATAATTTAAAATACACCAGATATAGGTTCCTAAAAAAAAATGGCGTTATTTGAAAATGTGTGATGAAGGTCATAAGAGCAAGGAAGGAGCAAAGTAGGGAAAAAAGTTGCTATTTAAATACCACAACTGCCTTTCAAGGAGGGTGGATATTATAGAAGCAGCCCCCTGTGCTGTCATCAGGGCTGCTGGCAGGGGGTTTAGGGGAGTTAGATCTGCATGGGAGGGTCCGAAGCACGTGAATGTGAGAGTAAGGGCTACAGAACACTGGACAGTTCTGTATAACCCGGAGAAGAGTTTGAGATTTCTTTTAAGGGG